>CAUHTR010007369.1:0-50598 GCA_959609185.1 Schmidtea polychroa | reverse complement strand
CACAGAATCTCTTAATGTATAAGATTACGATGCCATTAATGCTATATAGGAATACCATAGAATATTGTATGATGTAAGAACATATTGCAAAATAAAAAATTAACTTTAATATAAAATTTCCAGCAGGTGTAATAGTAAAAGTGAATCCCACCAAGGGGTGGGTTAATGATGAATTAATGAAAGAATGGATTGCAATACCGATTATTGTGAAGAATTTGATATATTGGTTTAATGATATATTATTAAATTGTTTAATTTTGACAAGTTTTTTAAAAATCCATTTTCATATTTAGATAAGCCGCATTTTCACTTTTTTGAAATTAATTGTACATTTTTATTTCTATAACCCGCGACCTATACGCGCAATTTTACCGTAATTATTTTTATTATGTCATGTGTATTTTTACACAAATAAATAAATGATTCTAAAAAGATTTTATCCAACCTCTTTTGTTCCTGCATTATGTAAAAATATTCAATTTTGATACTGTTCTTGTATTTTAACAAAACCGTTTTAATTAATTCTGCAAAGTACCATTAATAATTTGCATGCCATCAAAAGGTTTTTTCACTTAATCTTAATATAGATTAAATTTAAACTTGCAAATTAATTTAACAAGCTACATTCTATTGTTTGATATGCGTTTCTTCATTAGTCTTTTTGATGCCAAATATTATTTTGTCCATTCATTAAATGATATCGTTAATAATTGAACCTAGAAGTTTAATATAATTATTATTTATTATTATTATAAGATAAGCCTTTTGCTGCAAAGTATATATTAAAAGAAAAAAAACTTTCGCTTATTAGATAATCCTTATTAATTTTAGTCAATTCAAAATTGACAAAGGTACCTAGACATAAATTATATGTAATATCTATGGATCTTGAAAATAATTATCTCATAATCAGACATTTTCTCATTTAATATATATTTTGCAGCAAAAGCTTATATTGTCATTTATTTGTTGAAAATTTAATTTATGTTAAATAAATGATTTTATTAAACCTCTGATAATAGTTTAAATAAATTTTTAAACAATTAAATTATAAGAAAGGCTATTTTTGTAAATTATGTATTAAATGAGAAACTTTCAATTATAAGATAATCCTTTTTTACGAAAGAGGTTATCTTAAAGTCGAAAGTTTCCTCATTTAATACATTACTATTACGCATTATAAAACGCCACTCGAACATCACTTATACAAGTGGTGTCCACTAATTTTTTCCTAAGATCTAGTTTTCAAATTGAAAGGAAACAATGATCTACTTTAGTGTCAGGCGGCATTTTTTAAGCATATTGTAGGCCTATGTGGCTATCAGGAGCGTGATTTTAGAACACAGGAGGATTTATAATCCACATAAAAAATTATATTTCACTCTTTTTAAGGAGTAATTTTTAAAAATGTATGTAATGCTGTAATCCAAATTAATTATTTAATCACAATTTTAGACTTTTTAATCTTTAGTTTTGTACAGAAATATAATATTAATTACAAGTGAAAATAAAAAACAACATTGTCATTAAAAATTTTATTAATAGTAGTCTAAATAATAAAAAGTGGCTATGTTAGTCACGTTAAACTAAAGGTAAATTGCTGATTTGAAAATAAAAAATATTATGGTAAAGATAAAATTTGAAAACAAAACAGAAAAATTATTTTGAACTTTCTACTGCATTGAATGTTCTGCATTACATTGCATCATTTGGATTCCTAGAAACTTCCTAGGTATGTACAATCTTAACTACAAAGAAATATTATACCCTTTCCCTCTGTGTTTTCACCACAAAAACGCTGGCTAATGCAAACCTATCCCAACCAAATGATTTTTTAACCTGTCTCATGTAAACCAACAAGGGTGTTATATAAGCACACGGAGTCTCTTGTGATCATATTTGAAAGCCACACAGTGGGACCCTAGAAAGATAATCATATTGTGTAGTACGGAAAAGATACTCTTGCGTATAATTGACTCATGTTTTTTAATTAGCTGCAGGTCGATGTTTATTAATTTATTTCAATAAATTTTATGTGATTATTTATTTACACATATACAAGAATAATATTAAAGATAATTTACTTATACTCCTTTATTTATTAAAAAAACTTTAAACTTCTTTAACACTTACTCTTTCATACGAAAACTTATTTTTTACTGCAATAATCAGCCTTTTTTTGTACAAAAGCAACAATTAGAATATATTATATAAATTAGGAACATATAAAAATCAGTTACAAACAGCTTTAGCACATATCAACATCATGCTCACGACATGTCATTTTTTTACATTTTTTGTTATATTTCAAGATCGATGACACTTACCTTATCGAGACGTACGCCACATGTCAGCTCCTAGCGACAAATAAGATGTCCTAAACGCACAGCTACGGATTCGCGCTATTTAGAAAGAAAGAGCAATAATTCGCACGCATTCCTAGACTGTCTTTCTAGGGTTAAAACTAATTTCTGTTTTAAGAAAAAAGTATTTTCTGTCAAGATTTGACAAGTCAATATCACTCAGTTATGAATAATAGAAATGAGTACGCTGTCTGCGACATTGTGATTGGTTGATTGGTCTACACAGGGCCTTCACATACGGAGTCCAACATTTTCACGAGATAATAAGAAGTTTTGCAGCGCTGAATCCAAAGTAAGTAATTAAGAAAAAGTAAATTGCTTTTTCGCGTGCAAACTGGCGGATTCACTTGCGATCGACCTTATTGGCACTACTGACTTATGCTATATAGTTCGACATGTTTACTGGCATCATCAGATAAGAAAGAAAAATCTGTATACCTTGCAATTTCAAATTGAGATCGCACCAATAAGATACAATGTCAACAATAAAGGCAAGATCTGAAATTCAGTTAGCATTCATGAACTGGGGAACATTTTCTTTCATTTGTTTTAGTTCTAAAAACAACTCAATCTTGACTCGTGGCTGACAAACTCTATTCAAATCATTGGCCAAACTTAGCCATCTTATATTTGTATGAAACATGACATCAGTGTGTCTTGACTCCAGTTCTTCTAAAAGGTTTATAAACTCTCTATGGTTCAGTGATCTTCCTCTAATAATTTCAATAACTATTTCAATAACAGGCTTGACCACATTATCTATTTTTAACACATTTTTGCATAAAGACTTTTGGATAATTTTTTACCTGGATTTATTTTATTTACTCTATCTTGAATTCTTAGTAGTAAACCTTTACTTTTACTTGTCATGCTTGGGTATCCGTCAGTAGTCACACTCACGAGTTTATTCCAGTCTAGGTTTAACTTTGCAAGACATTATTCCGCTTCTTTCAGTAAATCTTCTCCTGTTGTTGTGCCTTTTATTGGCTTCATTGCTGCTAGTTCTTCTGTCAGTTTAAAATCACTTGCCATTCCTCGAATAAAGATCAATAATGAATCAAACATCACAAAATGGTTTGCTGTGTTTTGCAATTTTATAGCTAATCATGTAACTCAGTTTGCTAAGTTCAACATCTGATTTTACAATCTTAATGAAATTAGTTTTTTGCTTTGACAAAGCATTTCCATCTCGCTAAATTTCTTTTTTCTTGTCTCTTTTAAGAAGTTATCATACGTTTGCCTATGTTTACTGTCACAATGACGCTTCAAATTATAATCTTTTAACATAGATGCTTGTTGCCCACATATTACACAAACGGTTTTCTAGTTTTCTTGGGAAAAGACCTATTTATAATTCCATTCATTATTGAATTTACGGTATTTATCATTTTTATGGTTTTTTCTCTCACTCATTATTAATTCAATTTAAAATGGTATATGAATAAGAAACTAAAAAATTACCAAAACTATACAAAAATTCGCGTAGGAACATGCAACCATAACAAAAAACAAGACCCGACTGTCATTATTATTATTATTATTATTATTATTATTATTATTATTATTATTATTATTATTATTATTATTATTATTATTATTATTATTATTATTATTATTATTATTATTATTATTATTATTATTATTATTATTATTTAAAACAATAAAATGATAATTTAAGCTTTTTGCTGCAAATAATGTATTTAATGAAAAAATTTTCGACTATAAGATAGTCCTTGTTAATCTCCTGGAATTTAGCAATGTTCTTCCCAAAATACCTTTCAATCTTTCTTTTATTTCCTTTCTCTTAATTCTCATTGGTTGCAAATATAATGAATTTTTTTATTAAAAACACTATAGGTCTAATTTTGATACCAAGACCCTCTTTGTGAGTTTTAATTAGGTGGTAGAAGTTGGGAAGATCAGAATTTTTTGTGACAAAGCTGCTGGTTATTTAGTGTCCAACAAAAATGGACCAACAACTAAAACAAGTTGGCTCCTTGCAAAGATCTTGAAACCTTTATTGGACACGGTACCACACCATCTTCAAAGCAGCGACTGCCTCATGAAAAGATTATATAATAAAATAACTTGTCATAGAGAATTCAAATACCCATTCAGTCTTGATGTCGTATCACTATACACATCTATCGAACCAAAAGAGGCTATTCAATGTTTAGAAAAGAAATTAAGAGAAAGCAACTTGTTAATAAAGGAAATGAATATCGAGAATATAGCTAAATTCCAGGAGATTGACAAGGACTATCTTATAGTCGAAAATTTTTTCATTAAATACATTATTTGCAGCAAAAGGCTTAAATTATCATTTTATTGTTTTAAATAATAGATGCTGCTACCAAGAAATCATCATTTTATACTATTATTATTATTATTATTATTATTATTATTATTATTATTATTATTATTATTATTATTATTATTATTATTATTATTATTATTATTATTATTATTATTATTATTATTATCATAATCTTTATTATTTATTAGTATTTAGTATTATTTTATTTAGACATCTTAACCATAAAATGCAATTTTAAATTGACTAATTTGTACGAAGTATAATAAAATTTGTAAACAACTAATTCTATAAGTTCTATAACTCATATATATATATATATTGATTATTAGTAAAATCAGATTATTATAGTAATTGGAAAGTGATCAAATTTACAGAAATTTTCAGTGGTGAAATAGAAATGTTGCTAATAGTATAAATCATAACCTTATTTTTTATATTTATATTATTATAGTTAAATTCAAAATATTTGCTTTAATGTTATTCTCCTAGTTTTTAATTGAATCCAATGGAAAATTATTTCTTGAATTTTTGTAATTCATATTCCCGAAAATATTTTCACTCAAAATCAAAATTGAGAAATTAAGTTTTTTTTTAATTATTTTTCATAAATATTAGTCTAATAAATAAATATAAATGATAAATAAAGCCGAAATAATTTTTTTGGAAATTATCTCTGATTGTTTTTGTATTATAAAGTAATTTTTCTGTTAAATTTTTGTTAAAGTCCATGAACCATTTATTTCTAAATATTATTTACATTAATAAATTTAAAGTAAAACTATCCTGTGGTATTAATGGTGAATAATGTCGTAACATTTGAACTAAGTTAAAATAGTAATAAAATAAATGATCAATTCATTATAATAGCTCATTTATGTCGAAATTTGTTTATTTTTTCAAGGAATTCTAGTATTGTGCTCTCTCAATGTAATCACAAGCTGACATTTTTCTTAGTCGATACAAGTTTGTTTATAAATTTTGTTTAGAAAAAGTTAATTTAGACTAAACAAACAGAAATAAATATTTTTTCAAGTGTGTTGATAACCACCTAGTGGCCATAAATAGGTTAATTACAAGGTAAATGTAAAGTATAGAGTGACAGTGATGGGCCACTTGATAATACTAACGAACTACACCATAGATCAGGAACTTTTTTCAACTTAATTATAAAGAAAATATAAAATTACCGGTGATAAAAGAAATTAACTGATGTTATATTTATTCAAAATAATAAATTAAGAAAGGTGCAATTCATAAAATTATAGCATGTATATTAAGAATTTATAAAGTAAACCTAGTGTGATTTCTGGGTTTAAACATTCTCCAATAACCATGCCAAACTTTGGCTGTATTTCGTGGATTTTATCCACACTAAAAAATCATTCAAACTTTTATTTGATATTATAAGAACTTTTTTCCAATTTCACCACTGATTTTTTTTCAAATATTACTTATTAGTGTAGTTTAATGGAGAAGAATGTTGTGCCTAATAAAAATACCAAAATAATTATTATTTTTTAAAATATGTATAAAAATAAATCAAAAAATAAAAAGTACTACATAAAAACATTAATATTCTCCTATAACTCCTTTAATTCAAATTATTATTATTTTCTCAACTTCGTCTTAAACTTGGAAGACTGAGACCCTGTCTGGTAGTGCTGCTTCTCGATATGTTGGCCATTTTATCATATAATTATATCTAAACTCTCTTAATTGATGAATTTCTTCGCTGGAGAGGTTAGAAATTTCGGGGGTATAATCATTTATAAATAAATTAGAATTTGGATGGATGGATGATGAGGTAGTTTCTACTATTCTTCTGGAACAGATACTGCATCTATCAAGCACGCGTTTTACGTCTTCTTTCTTAATATTATAATATCTGCGTTGCAATTCTTTATAAATAGCCTTAATATCTTCATTCTAGTTGCTTTTTTTAAAAATAAATTTCATTGTGATTTTGTATCGAAATCAGGTAAATTTCAATCAACCATAAAGTTTACATAAGAGTTGTATTCTGCTTCCGTATTTATTTGAATTCTTGCAGGCATTAGAATTATAAAAAAATATCGATTTATAATTTATATTAAAAAATTAAAATTATTTCGGTATTTTTATTAGGCACCACAGTTTAATGGAGAAGAAAATAATCAATGATTTAAAGAAAACTTTTTTAAAAATTTTAATCATATGATCTTGACATAAAAATTATTAAATTGCTGATTTTATATTTTGAAATTTATATTTTCGAAATTGTACTTACAACTTATACTTAGTATAGAATGTAAAGTTTCTAGCGTAAATTCGTAGGGAAATAAATCAACTTGTATACAAATAACAATTATAGGAAAAATTAGAAATGTAAAACGAATGAAATACAGTAGGAAAAGAAATATATCAAATTAAGAGATTCACTTGATTCCCAAGAGTTAGGTGTTGTTGAAGAATAAAATGCAAATTGTGAATTATCTATATTAGTTTTATCCTAAATTATTAATCTGGATTGTTTAAAAAAATTGTTTTCACTTTGTCCATCATTTTATGTTTACATTTATTCTTGATATTTTGAGTTCTCAACAGAGGAAATTGTATTTGAAATATATTTATTTTGCAAAAATATATCGTGAGACTTTATTAGATAAATTTATATTTGTTTCTCGTTTATAAACAAAATCTCTTCTTTTTTTTTATTTAAAACAATAATTTTTTTATTTACTTAAATTTGTTTAAATTAACTCAATTTTTAACCTAATATTTCCAATATTAAAATAATGGTCAAAAATCACCTTTATTTAAAATGAGATTAAATCGGATAAAAAATTCATTGTCACACGGTGGTCTGTGAATTTAAAATTTTCCAAAACCGAAAAATCAATAAATCTAGGAAATCTCCATCAGTAAATTCAATGCCGCCCGTTTATATATATATATATATATATATGTGTGTGTTTATGTGTTTGTTTGAATGAATCATTGATTTGAATTTCTCTAATTATTGGATTTGTCCCAGATGTAAATTTCAAAGTACTATTAAATCCTATAAAGAAAAGGCATCAAGCAATTTGATTGGTTAATTTTATTTATTAAATATTTATAATTATTAATTTAAATATTTATTGAGAGATTGGTTTGAAAATATTTTTTTTGATGTATCACAAATATTTACATAAATATTTCACCATTTTATTATCTCTAATTTTGATCTATTTTTCTAAAAAAACTTTCAAAACTCCTAAAATTTCAGAGATTTTTCTCTCCAATTTAAATTATTGTACAATTTTCTCTTTTATGTTTTTATGAAATCTCTTATAAACTTAAAAAAATTTTGTAATGTTTAATTTGTATAATCATAATATTCTTCACTTTTTGATAACTTATGAATTATAATAGTCGACAAATTATTTTATACTCTTTCATAATTTATTTTTTAACCTGTTATGATCTATTAAATTTTAATTTTTAAAAAATTGAATGTAATGTAATATTTTTATTTCAATACTTATTGTAATTTTCTCTATCTAATAAAACATAAATTAAAATAAAATAATTGGTAATTTTAAATAACAAGTCAGTTGAATTTATCGAAATTATAAACTGCAAAATTTATTAAATATTGAAAAATAATAATATTAAAACAAATTCAATTCAATATTAAAATTAAATAAGTTTTAGTTCATGTATTTAGAGCTAGAGCGATTTGGTTCAAGTGATTTTATATATATTTATCTATTTAATCATCTATATAAGAAAATTAATTTATTGATACGAATTTCTGCTTAATTATCATAATAACAGTAACTATATTTGGAAATTATGTAGTTTTTTTCTAACCTACCTGACGAAGACAGGAAAACTGTCGAAATTTATCGTAAAACGAATGTCTGAGTGACACTTTCTTATAATTTTAAATAGACATTTAATTTCATTGTACAAAAGTCAAAGCATTTGAAATAGTTATAGATGTGTTTAATAAATATTTTATTGTGCACATTTTATTAGTATTAATATTACTAAGGCTCTGCCCCTGTTCGCTTCGCTTCACCAACCCCGTTAGAACGTGGGTTTTATGTTAAAGTTAATATCCAGGCAAAAAAAAGTTAAATAAATAAATAAAAAAAAGTAAAATACGAATGGAGGAGAGAGACCCTTAGCTTTTTTATATATAGAGAGATTATGAATTTTTACGCAGCAAAATTATAGATACATTTTAGACGGGTAATTATACTAATTTATTTTAAATGTCAGTTAATACATGATTTATTCTTATTTTGCTTTTTTCTTAATATAAAAATTATGTTTCGAAAATTCAAGTTTAACAAGCAGTTATGAATTTTATATATAAATTTAAATTTTTTCTTGACACAGTTTATGATTTTTTTCTTAATAAGTTCTGTGTTTCTCTTCATCCAATCTTAGTTTTTCAAAAGTTGGTTGACAAAGTGGTCTGAAACATCCGCTGCAAATGTTGATTGAAGCTGGTGATGAAATTTAAGCATATTGAGCATCTCGCATTTTTATCTAATTTATTGTTTATTAATGGATATGAACAAATAATGATCTTTACAATTAAAAATAAGGCGTTGACATTTTTTATTGTTATCTACAAATAAACAAAATAATAAATTAAACAAAATAATTAAATCATTAATTTCAGCATTTCATTTACACAGTCAACTCTCCTATAACATGGTATTTTTATAACGCGATTTCCATATAACACGCAGTGAAAATTTGGGTTGTTCTCTTATAACGCGACGCGATCTCTTTATAACGTGTTTTTCGTACAAGGACTTTCAAAAAACTGAAATGGCGTAAAATATTTATCTATGTCAACACTCATTTAATTGTTTGAATTGCAATTTTTGTCGGTATGCATTAATTACGTATCAGACAATTTACAATCAATAAACCATTCCTTTTAATTTATTTTATGTTTAAATGTATTCTGAGGATGCAGTTTTTCATAGAATTTTGTTTGTGTACAATTTATTTATTTCTAAGATTCCATACAACTCGGTACGAATTCTTTTTTATAATCTTCCTTATAACACGGTTCCCATATAACGCAATATGAATTAATCGCGTTGTAAGAGAGTCGACGGTATTAAATTCCAGTCATTAAATGGTATAGTTTTTAATTCAATAACATTTAATATATTTCTTTAAAATATATTTATACACACATGCATTTTGTTTAATTTGAGAGGGGGTCAAACAAATACTAATTTTTCTAGTTATTCATAAAATTTGAAATCTACATATAATTTATAATATGACTAACAAAATTTGATAATTTTTTATTTATTTTGTGATAAAATGACACGACAATAGTTTTTAATTCTGCCTTTTCTAGCCAAGAATGAATTCAAATTGCTCTAATTATCCTTCATTCCGATCAAAATTTGGCTAACAAATTTACTTTCAATTTTCACATATAATTCTAATATTATCTTTTCAAATTTCAATAGAAATTCGACGAAAATTAATTCTGGAAAATGTGAACTAAAAGTGAAGTAAATTCTGTTTTTACGCTGCAGCATTAAAACATCATGAAATGATGGACATAATTTTATATTTGATTTGTAAGAAAATTTTGAGAAAAATGTATATTGGTATTGAATTACAAAATATTATTTTAATCTTTTCATACATCACAATTAAATTAATCATCAAAAAAATAATTTTTTAGATAAAAAAAATATCGAATTTTGAATAGTGTTCAAAAAATTCTTCATTATTTTTCACACTAATCTGGAATGCATCAAAATAAATGTGTCCATCATCTAAGACTCTTTTTATGTCATTTTCATGATTGTACCAGGTAATTTTGACTGAAATAAAACAAATTATAAATCGGAAAATTTTACAATGTTGTCATCAGTAATAAATAAATAAAAAATAATCATTTTTGAATTATATATGTTCACAATAATTTATTTACAATGATTGGAAATAATTTT
The DNA here is from genome assembly GCA_959609185.1 of Schmidtea polychroa. Classification (NCBI taxonomy): domain Eukaryota; kingdom Metazoa; phylum Platyhelminthes; order Tricladida; family Dugesiidae; genus Schmidtea; species Schmidtea polychroa. The sequence continues at coordinate 39,955 of CAUHTR010007369.1, read as the reverse complement.
AAAAACGTTTTTTTCTTTTATAAACTAACAATCAATATTTTTTTATTTGTTTTTTAATATGAAAATGAAAATGAAAATGAAGAATATTGAAAAAAGATCAAAGGCGGACTTAAAATAATATTAATTAAATATTGTGGCATATTTTAAAACTTAACAATCGTATACTTGAAAGGGATTCTGCGAGTCTTCTAAGCATTGCTTGTCTTTTTTCTTTGCTATTTCGACCCTTGTAATTGACTTGTAAGTATTTGGAGGAAGCAGATTGTTGATTATTTGGATCCTTCTCAATAAAATATAACACGTTATATCATGCGTAATCTGACAAAAACATCTTTCGCTTTTGAGATGTCCTATCAAAAACGCCAAATTTTAAATATCTTTTTAAACCTGCTATTTCGAAAATGTTATAAATTATTTATTAATCTATTTTGCAATTATAATTAAATTATTTATTATGTTTTTTCAAAGAAATTTAATTAAAAAATATTTATTCTATCAATATTATTCAAACTTTTTTCTAGGTTTAGTTTTCAATATTGAAATGAGCATTTTTTAAAATATGTAATTATGGGGGAAAATTTCTTTTTAAGAATAACTAAGTATATTTATCTTTTTTTCACTTTTGATCGTTTTGTTAATTCTATAATTTTCGATTAAATATTTGTAAGTGTGTATTTTTTACAAGTATACAATACACAATTGATACAGGCTGTCTCGAAATATCGCATACCTTATATATTGTTTTGAGCTATAGTTTTACAAATATTAATATGAAAATAATCAAGTATCATTATGTTTAATTAAAATAAAATTTTATATTGTCTTCTATTTTCAAAAGGAATTTTAATTTTGTTTCATTTTTTCTTTTCGCTTTTTTTTCTCATGATATTAAGTATATGAATTTAAATTAATCACAAATTTATTTATTAATTATCAACTGAAAATAAATAAAATGAAATCTAATATTTCTTTAACACTTTTTTTTAAATAGAATTCACTGTTTTCTTTTTATTATTATTTTATTCTGTTATATTTTATTTGCATAAAATATTTTATAGTAAAATGTATTGGAAATTATAATTTTTAAAATTTTATTTTTAAATACTAGTAACTATATCTAATGAAATCCATAACACATCAAATGCTTTAATAAATAATACAATTTTATGATTTATTGTTTTGATAGTAATTATGACCAATTAATCACATTAATTATCTAAGTTTAATTCGAAAGATGCTATTTTTATATGTCCAATAGTAATTTAGTAAATAAGAAAAGTTTTAAGGGACTTTTGTAGAACATAAGAAAGTTAATTATTAATAATAAAATGATTATAATAGTAATAATAATAATAATAATAATAATAATAATAATAATAATAATAATAATAATAATAATAATAATAATTAAAAATAATAAATAATAATATATAATAATAAAAATAATAATAATTATTAATAAATAATATATAATAATAATAATGATATATAATAATAATAATAATAATAATAATAATAATAATAATAATAATAATAAAAATAATAATAAAAATAATAATAATATTCTCATAATAAACAGGCAGTCAACAATCAACACTAAAGAAGAGATCAATGAAATCATCAGTTTAATTTGTTGTTATTGACTTAGAGAATATTATTTATTAAAAGAAGTTTCTATGAGCAAATTTTTTTTTATTGTTTTGTTTAAGAGGATATTTAATAAAAAACTTTTAAATTCTTTAAAAAAAGTTTATTTTTAACCAATGAGAAGAAAATGGAAATAAAAGAGAACATGAAAACGCATTTGAAATTCCAAGAAAATTGAAAAGAACTATCTTTATAGTCGAAGATTTTTTAATTTTTATTAAATGTATAATTCGCACCAAAAGGCTTTAATTATCATTGTTTAACATTTAATTAATGCTACTACCACGAAATCATCACTTTAATAATAATAATAATAATAATAATAATAATAATAATAATAATAATAATAATAATAATAATAATAATAATAATAATAATAATAATAATAATAATAATATATATTATTATTATTATTAAAAACTTATCAAAAAACTTAAACCGTCCATCAACATTCAACTAAATTAATACTTAAATTAATATTAATTTGATTTAAAATTAAAAATTGAAAAAATATATAAAATATAAAAAACGTTTTTTTTATAAAATAAAATATTGAAAAATTAAAAATTAAAATAAATTATAGAATTTAAATTTAAAAAAATAGGAAATATTATTTGGGTAATTAAAATAAAATATAAATAAAATATAATTAAACCAATTAATTTATTATAAAATACGAAATAAATTTATTTTTCCCCAACAAAAATTATTAAATGTAATAATGATCAAATTCACTTGAAAAAGACAATGCCGAAAATTCGTGAGTATCAACATCGATATATTACTTATTTATAGTCTTCAAACTTTCTTTTTAATAAATTCAATGGAAAAAATAATCAGTGGTGAAATTGGAAGAAATAAAAATTCCTATAATAATATTATTGTTATTATTATTTTTATTAAAATAATAGTTATGAAAAATTTCAAAACAATTTCGTTCCATATGGCATCCGCCATGAAGCGGTTAATATTAACAAAATATTAATTTCTAGCTAAATATGTATATATTTTATATAGCTTTTTTAGGCTTCCTTAATTTTAAAATATTAATTCCTAATATTTATAAACCATTGAATGCCATGCTAAGTTTAGCTATATACATAATGGTCATGGTATATTTCAGAACTGATCAAAATATTAATAATATATATTAAATATATTAATCTTAAGTTGCAAAATCCGATTTTAATCTTAGAATAAAGGATCTAAAAAATTATTTTAAATTTATTATCATGTAAACCACTAATTATCATAATTATCATTATCATAATTATCATTATCAATTTATTATCATAATAAACCACTGAAACATTCATAAATCTAAATCTAAGAAAATTTAAAAAAACAAAAAAAAACTATTTTACTAAATATCAATATATTATTACATTTTTTCGATAAGGGAAACTTTACAATCAACTGGAAATATTAAATATAAACCATTTAAAATGTCAAACAATTTTGTGAGCTAAACAAAAGCTTTCCAAACCGTGTCCATAAAAATATTGTGAATTTCTTATGAAAATAATTTCAATAGCATCACATATCCAACTTCCTTTCTACTCATGCGAACTGTATAAAATGATATCAGAATAGATTAGAAATGTATAAAATTTGATTTACTGTTTCAATTCAACTATTTGAAACAATTTCATTGTATAAAAATCTAAATTTATTTTTTACATAATTGTAAACTTTTCACATGTTTAAAGATCCGATGTTGGAAATCTGTAATTATTTCAACAGTTTTACTGAATAAATTTTTGCAAATCATCTAAGCTGTGATGCTTCTATGATAGTAAGATTTTATCTCAACGATTTATTTTTATCAATTAAAAAATCTTTTTTCATTTCAAAATTAATTAAATATTAATAAATATTGATAAATATTAATAATTTTTTTCAATAAATATATAAAATTGTATTTTCTTGCACTCGATATCTTTTCACTCAAAGTGACAATCTTTTGTTATTTAAATGAAATAGCTGGATTTTTATAAATTATTTGAAAATAGTTGCCTCGTGGTTTATTTCTCCGATATTAAGTGGATCTGTGTCGGTTCTGACGTTTTTTATATTTGATCGCTTTATCTTGAAGAAGGTAATTGATGAGCATATTCATTGAATAATTGGATAGTTTTTATTTTAGAGTGATCCTATGGAGCCTGGACTAACATTTCTACCGTTTATCTATTCAATTACGATCTTAATAAATGCCTTCTCAATATTTCTCAGTGGGCCACCATGTAAGTTTGAATGTTTGTTCTTTATAAATGTGGAAGTCATTTATAAATATTTTATAAATATATGATGATAATCATAATATCCATATTATTTTTCTTTTATTTAACCCGTTAACCGCCGGTGCCCTATTTATAGGTAACTCGATTAACTGGAGAACGGGTAAGAATTTTTTAATCTGTTTTTTTTCTAAAAATAGAGTACTAATTGCTCTACAGATTTAGATAAAAAAAATTTCACCTCCCTTCCCGTAATTATTACAAAAAAATTGCGATAGCTGAAAGATTTTATTTATTTATTTTTGTTTTTTTATATACATGTTATATACATGTTTATATACATGTTTTATATATTGTTGTATTAAATTTTGTGTGTGCTCACCATTATCATTATCATAATCTTCATCTAAATCAGGGGTTCTTAACCTTTTCAAACTTATGGACCCCATAAATATATAATTGGTACCGACGGACCCCTGAAATGTTAAAAAATTAATAAATTGATAGTAAAACACATACATTTTTTAATAATTATTTATAAATCTGTTTATTCAGCTTCAAACAAAAATAATAAAAGATTTTTGTAAATAGTTCCGCGGACCACTTGGAACCCGTTCGCGGACCCCCTGGGGGTCCATGGACCCCAGGTAAGAACCACTGATCTAAATCAACAACAACAACAAGAAAAAGTTTTCTATTTCGATGATTTTTATAGAAAAGTTCACTTCCAAAGTGTTTGATGTAAAAATAAACTAAAACATGTTTTTATAATATTTTATAATAATTTCATAATAATCACATAATGGCACAGATCTATATTTTTCGTTTTTCTATTATTATTATTACTTATTATAACTTGTAAACTCTTGAAAAATATATTTTTAGGCAGCGCGAAATATTATGTAATAATTGCGTAATTGGCTCCGTCCACACATTTTTTCTTTTTTAAACCTTTTTATTCTTATTTCTTTTAATATGTCTTATTAAATAATCACCATATTTCTAATCAGTCAACCTTTCAAAGTTTATGCATTTTAAATCTAAATTCTATTATTACATGAATTGCTGTCGGTATAAAAACAACAAGAATGTACATGTACACTATTCTTTATGATAGTAGCAAAATTTTGTTTTATTGAAATCGTTTCTGAGAAATTCAACATTGAGAAATTCAAGTCTCGTTTCGAAAGGTTTTATGAAAGTTACATTCTTTGTAAAATGTAACATTTATACTTGTTAGAAGAAGATTAGAAGATGGAAATTGGAAAGCTGTGGGTTTTAGTAAAAATTTCAAAAACAAAATCATGCCATTTATATGAGATATGGAAGAAGACAATGTTTAAATTTCAATATTCCTTAAGAGATCTGATGAAATCTGAAAAGCTTTGAGCTTCATTTGTTTTAAAAATCCTTCATTAGTACTTAATGGTGGTCAAAGTTTTCATTGTAATTTATAAATAAAGTTATAATTCATAAATAGCGGGCTTCTAAAATGTTACTTTGTCATTTGTTATACGCCATATTTTACAAGTTGTAAAATATCTTTTGTCCTAAAGATTATGTTTTTCATGTGACAAATCTTCTGTTTATATTTTGTGTTCTTTTATTTTGCATACATATTTGAAATGTATATTGTTGGTGATTTTATGTTATTGCTCATAATATGTGATTTGGTTAGGTAAGCCATTAAATACAGTCGAACTCGGTTATTACGACCTCCTGCTTATAGCGAACAAAAAAAATCTTGGTTTGGTTCAAGCTATTTTAACATAGGATTTTCCTGCTTACAACGAACCAAAACCGGTTACAACAAACACATTTTTTTATTAAAAAAAATATTCTAAATTAATATTTTTTTGAATTTTTGATTTAAAATTTCAAATTAAAATATCAATTAATATATCAATTGTATTGTTAAATACAAAAAATATTTCACAGCACTCTCTGTCATTCGAGGGCACATTAGAGACATCAAGTTGAATTCTTTGAAGCAAACTAGTATTTTAAATTTTATTAAAAAATGACCGAACAAAAAATACAAAAACAATAATAAAAACCCTTGCATTTCTTATCATTTTTGATGTTTTAATAATAATTTAAAAAAAACGTTTTTTTCTACTTTTTTTGTTTCCTGGTTATATCGAACCCCGGTTACAACGAACCAATTTTTCTGGTCCCAAGCAGTTCGTTATAACCGAGTTCGACTGTACTTTAACAAACGGAGTTCTTATGTAAAAAAGAGGATGTATAATGATTCTTCTCTGCCGCGTTAACATACATTCAATGGGGTTGTTGAACGAAGAATTCGAACCGTAAGATATGATAACATATCTTTATAAAGTAAATGTGAAGAAGGAAAATGTATTTGAACTCCTACCAATGATTGAATTCAATTGCCAGTTGCTTCTATTATTTGGATACATTGAGAATAATATTTATATTTTATCTTTACCACAGATTTAAAATATCTTTATTGTCTGTGACTAGCTGATATGCAAGTTTTGAATGCAACTAGAAGAAAGGTTGGTCACAAAGAATTAAAATGACAAAGTGACAAAAGATTATGAAGAACCTAATAACATTCGAAATAACAGAAATTCAAATTGGGGTTTGGAGTTAGGATCTGTAAAACAAGCTTTGATGTTTGTTTTAGTTAAGTAATGAAATACATTCTTTCAGAAAATCATACAAACCAAAACGATTTTATTCAATGTCCAAAATTGAAACTTCGAAATAACGGCCATCATGGCGATCATCCAAATGTTGATCTCATTTATTGACATTTACAGAGTTTATTAAATTATAATAATAAACAATAATTTGAGAACAACAGTACTATATTCACTGCAATATCACATCTCTGTAAAAAGAATTTTAGAATTTTTTTGTTATATAATTTGTAAACAAAACACATTACGCCATTTTCTGTCACAAACATTTGATTTTAGCAAAAATTAGTAATTCACAATTTTCAAATAAATACTCATGTGAATAAATTAAGAAGTGATCATTTTTCTATTATTTGTCATTTGATCTGATCATATACTGATCACCAGTTTCGATTAAGTTTCTGTCAATCTCTCATGGATCTGTAAATTCATGAATGACTAAATAATTTTAATACCGAATATTTTCACTCTGAATTACCATTAATTTGTAATAAATTTAATTGAGGGTTTACTCATTAAAATATTACCGATAGCTACTTTATTTTATGTTTATTTTTGTTTAAATGTTTCTATCTTTTTATTTCGTTATCAATTTACCTTTTCTAAGTTCTTAACTATAGGTCAGTATTTGTATTTCTGACGTCTCATCCTTTTAAAATGAAAAAGATCGAATCAAATGTTTTCGCAATTAAAGGCCAATTTGGGGGGGGTCTAGGTAGCTTTTAAGTTATAAAGGAACATATTTTTTATTTTCATAGGTTGTCTATATTAGTTTTTCAACAAAATAATATTAGTATTTATATATTATATTTTTCCATAATTATTACTTCTTATGATTACAAAATATTTATTATTATTATTTTAAATAGTAATATAATATATATAATATATTATTATATTAAAAAATTATAAATTTATATTTAGGTCTGTTTTTAGTAATTTTTGAATTAAAATTATGTGAAATCCCTTAGACCTAACTCTAACATGTCTCTTTTGGCGAATTCATTTACAGACAAAAATAAATTTTTGTTTTAAAATGAAATTTAACAGGAAAATGTGCGAATAAAGGTTATTATAAATTTTAATAATGTTTTTTATACAACTTTTATTATTTTATGTCAAAATATGATATTTGATGTATTAAATACTTTATGATTGATTTCAGTAGCAAATTTGGAGCCAGGTCTTGGAGACATGATACTCCATGATACTTCATGACTGATTTTAAAAATGATTTGCAATGTATTTCTTTTTAGTTGAATATTTTTTTCATGAAATTGAGAGTGTAAATGAGTGTGAAAGCGATCTTTTGTGTTAGCTCTTTACTGACAAATAATGAAATTTTTATTGCAGATTTTGCTAACGGAAATAGAATAAATAATCTGAAAATATTTTGCACTAGGTTTAAAAAGTACAAATTTTGGAGTCTTATTTTTCACTAGTAAACTAAGCCCTTCCTAAAATTATAAATATAGATTTTACATGGTTTACTAACAACGATTTTATTGAATCGTATGAAATTTCATTTCAGCTATGAAAAATGCACTTGATAATTATATGTGACTCGTAAAATGTAACTTTTAAATTTTTGTAGTCAACTCTAATAAATCTGATTTGATAGCAAACAAATAATTTCAATAAAAAATAAAAACTTGATAGATTATTTGTCCGTTAAACACAGCCTAATAACTTGAAAAAAATATTCTTTTAATATCCTGTCAATAAAATAATTTATATATACTATGAATTATATATGACGATGGTTATCACTAAATTTTGACTCAAAAAATAATTTATCTAATTTTCTGATTAATCATACAATATGAAATTGTAAAGTTTAGGTTTCTATGATATAATCACATATTATTATTTTTGTCAAATTATATTTTATAAATAAGGCGTTAATTGTTCTGTGACACACATACACACAGTCATATATATAGAAAGTGAAATTTTTTTCCAAAATCATTATCTAATAAACAGTACAATCATTTATCATTTTCTTCACATTTGATACATGTTTTTACTAATTTATTTACATTTATTTAGCTTTGGTCATAGATTAAAAAAAATTTGGCACTGACCTTTCCAGATGAAATAAAAAATTTTGTATTGAGAAATTGACTTAAATTTTTAACCCCAGAAGATACAGTTCAGTTTACTCAAGTTGGTAAAGATAATGAATTATATCCCAAACATAATCTTTACAAACTCGAGTTACGGAAAAGATTTTTTCTGCTCGAAATACTGTAACATTAACACAATTATAATTTTCGATAGCTCAATAATATTTTATTTTTAATGAATAAATTTTTACAGTAATTAATAAAAATATCTGTGTATTCATTTTAATATATTATAAACTTTATTCTGAAACTATTATCAATCTTTTTGCATAATTTAGTGCTTGGCTTTGACAAAATACCTCTCTATGGAACATTTATTGCCAGTTTTGGGTTAGCAATTATCACAATTCTAATTGTTCGATTCGTGGCTGTTCCTTATTTAAGAAAAAAAATCCAAAGTAATTTTAAATATAATAATAATAATAATAATAATAATAATAATAATAATAATAATAATAATAATAATAATAATAATTATTATTATTATTATTATTATATTATTATTATTATTATTATTATTATTATTATTATTATTATTATTATTATTATTATTGTGTAAGGCCAAGTATGAGTATTTAAACATTCCTCTTTTAAAAATTTGTGTCTAATAAATCTTTTTCAAAATCTAACTATATATAAGTAATTTATATTTTCACTTGACATTTTCCTCAGTTTTCAAAATTTATCCTATAGGTAACTGTTCAACTGCCACTGCCAAAATGTCTTTTGGTAACGGCAGCAGCTATGTCGAAGATAATCATACTTTAAACGGACACGTTGAAACACATTTGGATAACAATATTGTTCATATTATTGTAATATTTTTCGAAGTCTCTGCAATTTTGTCAATTGTCAAATATATATTTAGGCAAAACCAAAACACATTCCAATTAAAGACAAACCAGAACAGTGTGAATTGTTTTCAGGTCTTCAGATTTTAACTGCAGTTTTCGGTGGATTTGCTCATGGGGGTAATGATGTGAGGTGAGGTTCATTTTATCAAGAAACTTGTTTAGGTCTTGAATTTATTTTCTTTTCATTATATAAGTTATAAAATGTTGAATCTCATTGAAAATCTCTAATAATTTATGATTTTTCTTCTAAATAAAAACATAATTTTCCCATGTTAATTTCAATATGAAATATTAACTAGATATTATTATTATTATTATTAGTATAAAATGATGATTTCTTGGTAGCAGCATTTATTATTTAAAACAATAAAATGATAATTTAAGCCTTTTGCTTAATGTATTTAATGAAAAAATTTTCGACTAAGATAGTCCTTGTCAATCTCCTGGAATTTAGCAATCTCCTTTCCGAACTTACATTTCTATCTTTCTTTTATTTCTTTTTTCTTACTTTTCATTGGTTATAAATATAATATAATATAGTGATATACTTTCTTTTTATGAATTTTTAAAAATTTTATTTAAAATTAAAATAAATATCATTATTATTATTGTTTGTTTAAATATTCTTCGCAAAATATTTATATAGAAAATTAAACAATTTATAATGTTCAAAATGGTTTACATTAGTAAATTATGATCTTTTGTTGTCTTTTATATGTACTTGGACTTTTTTTTTACTAATAATTTACTAACAATAAGTTATTTATTTATAATTTGATAAATCTGAAACATGTCTTTATATCTATTGAACCGCGAACCATGAAATTCACTGTTGGATTTATATTGAAGTTGTAAACGCCCAAAATCATTGTAAAACACTGCATCATCAAGTTCTGCTACATCTATAATTATGCTTGCATTAACTACATAATTTTATGTCTGCTCATCTTCTATTACCATATTTGGATTCAACCTCCCTCATATATTCCTTTACTCATTCATTTGAAGTAGAATTTAATCTATCATTTGAAATATTAATGTATTTGGAGTTTTCAGCTATTTTATCAACAATCTTTCTCTGTATTTTCTTGTTTTTGATAATATTTTATTGACGATTTCTTCCCGAGCTTTATGTGCAAATCTCTCGGTACCCCAGAAATTAAATTACATATAATTACATATAATTACATATAAATCACATATAATTATTATATTTATTTTCTAAATCACAGTTACAAACTCAGCAAATGTTTGTAAAGAGATTGTAAATGGTCATCCAGGTTGCCAGAAAACCACAATGTCTTTGAGAATAGTGTCAAACACATCGGCACTGTTGCTTAGAACACGTTTGCGCCACATAAACTCACATAATCACATAAATCACAGATAGCCTTAATAAATTCATGTTCAATAATGTTCAATAACGTCATCAATAATGTATTCACTCATTTTTTATATTGTTATTTTAATTGTATTTTATAATTTAATTTTTGAGGGTAAGATAACACGGAAGTACCAATCTCTCAAAATATTTCTTGATATAATGATAAACATTTCGATCATGTAAAAAAAAGACCCGATGGGCCATTTATTTTGTGTGATCGATTTAATTGATTTTTTAATAAATTAGCCATGAACTTTTAAAAGGAATTAGAATGAATAATTGTTATGAATGAAGAACAGTTGGTGTCGTGGTTCTTCAACAACAATATTGCTAAGGATCGAGTTGATTGTGATACGTGTAAGGTATCCATGTCTCTTAAAAAAGTGAAAACAAATGGCTGGGGTTTGAATGGAGATGCCTTAATTATAGGTGTCTAAAATACCAAACAACTCTCAGCTTGAGGAAGCACAGTTCTCTTACAGATATCGCCATTCCAGCCAAACAATTTTCGAAGATCCTCTGCTATTGGTCAAAAGGTCTAAACCAAAGAGAAATTTTAAAGTTTGTGGATGTATCCAGACCTACAGTATCAAGGATTCGAAAGCTGTTTATATCTAAAATCTAGGAGTTTTATGCTAGGTGGTCCTGGCATAATAGTTCAGTGTGACGAGGTTATGTTGAATTTCAAAGTTAAAAGTCATCGGGGAAGAGGGCCGAGAGAGAAAAATTGGGCATGGTAATCGTCGATACATCCACATCTCCTAGTCGAGGCTTTGTTAAAATAATTCTTGAAAGAGGTTACTAGTGCACTGAGTTCCCCTATCTGAGACAGTTTCACTTGGTATGCCGAATCTCGATATCCACACATCCATCAATGATCGTGCAACTGTTTCTGCTGTTATATTTGCAATAGATATTGCTTCCATCCAGAGTGTTTGTCTATCTATAATGGTTAATAAATAATTTTTACTTGTGGTCAACGATGTCTATATGAATGTTTTGGAAATGGTTGGAACTCGGAAGAGGTTGAATTTGGGATTTCATGCCAATATATTTTTTGTTTGAGCACACTCATCACACTCGGCACCATTTTTATATATCTTTTGTCAGTTTATGCCACACATATAATCTTCGTAAAATATGATCAAGCTCGTGTATTATCTTAAAGTTTACTTTTGTGGAAGTTTAGATTGTGGAACTACTAACTTATTTTTATCTATTTGTACCGTTTTACCCGTGTGATTCATTTTCTCTCTTTGCGGCTTGATTATTTCTCCGAATAGTCATGGAAAACTACTGTCTACATTAAGTATTGTTGATCTGGAAAGAGTATATGCCACAATATTTTTTGGTCCTGGACAATATTCTATTGAGCATTTAAAAGCTGATATAAATTGAAGCTGTCTCCATTGACGAGAAGACGAATTTTTTGGATGGCTGTAAGACAAAGGTTTGTGATCTGTATACATTTTGAATTGTACTAATAATGGTAAAAATGTTTACAAGCTTGATTAATTGCCAGCAATTCTCTATCGTAGGTTCTGTATCGTTTATCTGTTTCTGAAAGTTGAAAATGACATGTTTCATTAGTTTACGAGAATGTGCCAAGCTCAATAACTGAAATCAGGGCCTCTCTATTTGCTTCTGCCATTCATTGTACAATGGTACAGACAAAATCATATCAGGGCAAAGTGGTACGGTGTACAAAATGGTATAGATTTAACTTTATCTTTTAAATGTAGCTAGTTAATTATTGCCTTAACACATTTAGCACTAATTTTGAAGGAATAGATTAATGATTAGAAAAGTAAGTTGAATTTATTTAGCATAAATGTCTGGCTCTTTCTGTCTTTCATTTAATAAAAATAAACAACAATAGAAATATCTAGACTAGTCAAATAAAATTATATAATTTATAATGAATAAATAAGTTATATAAAATTTAATGTCAAATATCTTACAAACGCCTTACAATGTTTCGCTTATGTTTATACACTTTTGCAATAAAATTGCTGTCAGACAACATTTATATTGAGCACTCGCGCAATATCACCCAAATATGTAACCGGATTTCGGTTGTTATAATCGTATTCTTTTTTCTTCTTTCTGGTTGTTGCACCTAGCTCAAATTGATGGCGGCAGGTTATCAATGACTCTCGAATATTGATTCCACGGCAATAATTAACTAGCTACATTAAAAAAAATTAATTTATTACTCTTCTTAAATAGATTTAAATCTATACCATTTTGTCCGAACCAATTTTATTATTATATTGTTTGTTTTTGTTAGATTACTACATAAGTTATCAGTGGCTGATACGGACTTCGGGTAACATGAGAGTATGAACTGGGGAATGAGAAATTTGTAAGAAATGATTTGAAAATACAAAAAGACAATATGAAAGAAACCTGACAAAATATAATGTGAAAATTTAGAATTGTTTTAATTATTAAGAAAAGGAAGCCAACTTGTTTTAATAACATCAGAAAAAATAATTCAATATAAGATCAAAATATAACAAGCGGAAAATTTGACAAGTTCAATTGTAATTTAAAATCCTTCAGTTAACAATTAATATTCAGAAATGTCTACGACACTGTTGGCAGTGGAAATAGATGCCTAGCAGTAATTCCTGCTCAGTTCTGAGAATATTGGTTTTTAGAGATTTCTCTATAACTTCTATTGATTTTGTATCAATTTATGATTAATTGATTATCAAAGATGGCATTTTTAATTTGATTATTAATGGATTTTTAAATGAATCCAACCCTATCACTGAGGCTAGTGGTTTTTAGGTCATGAGTTATTATTTGAGAGATATATATCTAACGCATAATAATTTTTATATATAATTAAAGTTGTTAAAATACGCGATGTTTTATTCCAATATACAAAGCATCATTATAATCTAGTGAAAATGAACGGTAGGCATGACGAGTCATACACAATGAGAGGGTTAAAGAAAATGGAACTTTTTCTATTAAATATCAGCAGGACGCTCCTAGTTTCATTTTAAAAGGAAAATATAATTTTATGTGGTTCTAGGACAAAATGGTACAGTCAGAATGGTACGGTGTACAAAATGGTATAGATTTAAGTCTATTTAAATAGAGTAATAAGTTTATTTTTTAAATGGAGTTAGTTAATTATCACCTTAACACATTTAGCACTAATTTTGAAGGAATAGATTAATGATTAAAAAAGTAAGTTGACTTTATTTAGCATAAATGCCTGGGTCTTTCTGTCTATCGTTTAATAAAAATAATAAACAGTTGAAAAATCTAGATTAGTCAAATAGAAATATATAAATTATAATGAATAAATACAACGTCAATTGAAAAGAAATCAGTGGTGAAAATTGATAAAAGTTCTTATAATAATAAATAAGTTATATAAAATTTAATGTCAAACATCTAAGATTATAGGCCCACTATAGGCATTAGAATGTTTAGTTTCTTTTATGTTTATACACTTTTGCAATAAAGTTGCTGTCAGACAACATTCATATTGAACACACACGTAAAATCTCCCAAATATGTAACCGGATCTCGGTTATAATCAACTACCATTGTCTGAAGTGAAGTAGTTGGATGTGAGCCCGTCAGATACAAATAAGGGGTAAATTTGGAGTATTGGTATTATTATTATTGGTAATATTAAATAATAAGTACTGACACACATTAGGTGCTAGCTGACCACTCGCGTGCCCATCATTTCATAGACCCACATACTGATGACTCAACATACTGACAATGGTTACTGTGTCGTCATACTTAGTGGTCACTGGTTATTAACTGACTCCATGTACTGATGATCTAACCACACACATTTCAACCCATCGACTACTATTACAATACGACCAATGCCAAAATACAATACAAAAGACCACAACTACTACGACCACGACCATGACAACAAAAGCGACAGCTACTACTACTACTACTAGTATGATTTCTATGTATTATAAATGGAACATTTCCTTTGCTTTAAAACTTCTGAAGTGATGTATTTTTCTTCTTATTTCTGGTTGTTGCACCTAGCTCAAGTTGACGACAGCAGGTTATCAATGACTCTCGAATATTGATTCCACAGCAATAATTAACTAGCTACATTTAAAAAAATTAACTTATTACTCTATTTAAATAGACTTAAATCTATACCATTTTGTGCATTGTACCATTTAATCCTAGTATCATTTTGTCGGTACCATTTTGCCCGTTCACCTTTTATGTTGACCAAATAGAGCGTGTATTGTTGAATTCTTTGTGTGAACTTAAAAGAAGAATTAAGAGCAAATATATTGTTCCAAACAGGGGTGTGGAGACGTAAAAAAAATACAAACTCCGACTCCGACTCCGACTCCAAAGTTAAAGTATATCTGGGAAATATCTAAAGCATCTTCCACAAATCCATCTAAATTAAAATTATCATTAATTTCTCCTGAATCATCATTTTCATCAAAATTAAATGCTGCTTCATCTTCATTAAGCTTCTTTTAGTGTGCTGCTCATATTGGTGGCATTATCGGTCACAATGCATAATATTTGTTCCTTATTAATAAAAAATTCTGTAAGAACATTCATAACTAGTTCTTGCAAATAGCTTCTTGTATGATGCGCTTCAGTATCCCGTACCGCCAAAGTTCGTGTAACAACTTTTTTTTTGTCATCAAGGAACTGGACGTTAATTGCAAAATAATTAACTCTGTGACCGGTACATCCGTCCATCTTCAAAAAAAGAACCGACTACCTAAATAATCAGTGAGCATATCCTTCTGCTGTTTTGCCTCTTGCACCAAATATGAATTCTTTAACAAATATTACGCGATAATTTAAAAAAAAAATTTTTGCCAAATATATGAAAAATTCTTTGAATTTAAAATATTTTGTACATACACGTGCAATACCGAGATATTTTACTATTGGAGTCGGAGTCGCGATTTTGTTTAGCGACTCCGACTCCACGGCCCTGGTTCCAAAAAGTGATTCCAAAAGTGTTCCAACATCACGATCAATTGAAGACAGAAAATAATAATTGCTTGATTCACTAGAGCTTTGTAAGTTGTTCCTAAGGAGTTGACCATGAATGCAGTTCTGGATTCTTAAAAGATTATACTTAAATTGTGGCCATAACACAATTCTAACACGCAATATTCTGATGTAGTTTTTCCAAAGGGTATGGTAAATATTTTACTCATTTTTCAAGTTTTCTATGTCAAAAATTAAATTCTTGAAGTTTGTATTCGAAGTTCCTATCACAAGTTTAAGATTCAATGATATGATAAAGTTAGACGTAGAAAGGATTTCAAAAATCCAAGTTGTATTGAATCCTAATGCTACGATTATTAATTTTTAAAATTTTTAATGGCCTATGTTTGATGTTCTATCAATTCAAGCTGATATGAAGCTTTCGATGCAATCAAAGACGATAAAATGCCGAAGCTACAAATAGAATTTAAAAGCGATAGAAGGCTGGCATTTAATGGACTAAACAAAACCGGATGGGACTGACCATAATGGGTTGTTATGTGGTTTACAGAGAGGAATGATGTTTATGTTATTAACTTTAATAATAAAGGAAAGCAAATATATAAATCACATTGAAAAATTAATATATTGTTTTAATGAATGATGTAATGTGGTGTAACTTCGTTTTTCAAATAGCATAATAATTCTTAAACTTCGAATCGGTGTAGAAGGGCGTGAGCTCTCACTGTACTCACGAATCTCTTTCAATTTAGTTTTCAATTAATTTTTTTATCTTGTTAATTATGAAATAATTATATTTAGATAATAAAAATGTGATTTCTAAAAATGGATAAATGGAACTGTTTTATTGTTTGATTTCGTGTCTTTTTCAATTTGCTCAGCTATTACTCATTTCCTATATTCTTCTTTCCTACCTTCTTGTTAGACTGACTAACAATATATTAGCTTCAATAAATTATTTTTTTTAATTTGTAATTCGAAATAATTTTTAGAGCATTTACATTTGAGTCGTAGTTTTATTATTTATTCATTTTTTTAATTTTTAGTAATGCAATTGGTCCGTTAGTCGGGTTGTGGATTATTGGTTTGACACAGGATCTTTCTAGTAAGATGGCAATTCCTATTTGGATTTTACTTTATGGAGGATTCGGCATTACAATCGGTTTGTGGATTTGGGGCAGAAGAGTCATTAAAACTATGGGCGATGAATTAACAACAATCACACCATCAAGGTAATTTAATAGTATTTTTTAGATGAGGTCTCATTTATTTTTATAACATTCAAATTATTATCCGTTACTTATATATTCATAGGTTACATTGCCTTTGCGCCTGTCAATTTTAATATTTATTTGAAGATGGATCCCTCAACCTACTGGAGTTAAAAATTAAAATAGAAGTAGATACTCTAACATACGGATTCTAGAAACAACCAGCTCACAAAGGAATATTTATGCACCAAAGATCAGCGCCTCTATACTATCAGAAATTATATGTCATAAAAAACGAGAAACAAAGGATAGCCAATCGATGTACTGAAGAAAATGAGAACAATAAACATTAATTAAACTTCAATAAAATCCTACACAGAAACGGATATCAAGGTAAGGACATTGAAAGAATGAATGCTTACCCAAAAAGATCTAGGGAGACAACACAAAAAAGTAGAAATATTTTTATCTGAATATTCCATTCACCAGCAACATACTCGACTTCAAGATCCTGAAAGAACTTCAACGCCCTGGCCGTCCAATTCGTATAGCACATAAATCTTGGACATTGAGGGAAGCTCTGGCAAACATAAAAAATGAAAACAATTGCACAATGGAAAACTGCCAGACCGAAGAAAATATACTTTCCAAAAAACATTGTCTACTGCATCACGTGCAATGTATACAAAGAAATATACATTGGAATCACACTCAGAACCTTGCACCAAAGTGTTAAAGAACATCTAGATCCTGATGAAAAATCCTCGGTATACAGACTTCTTCAACAATGTCAACTAAGTAAGGAAAACAAATATTTCAATTGAAACCTTACCCAATGGAAACATCCAAAAGGAAAATGTCAGATTTAACGAGGCAATTCTCGTCATAAACAGACGGCCAACAATCAACACTAAAGAAGAGATCAATAAAATCTAGATCAAATTTTAAGGAAATTTACTTTTAGAGATGAATAGGAATAAAAATCAAAATATAAACATTTTTTAAAATTTTTAGATTGCGTATGTAAATAGTTATTGGAAACTATCTTTTTATAAACATTTTATGATATTAAATTATTAAGAGAGGTTTTTAATAATAATAATAATAATAATAATAATAATAATAATAATAATAATAATAATAATAATAATAATAATAATAATAATAATAATAATAATAATAATAATAATAATAATAATAATAATAATAATAAATAATAATAATAATAAATAATTAATAATAATAATAACAATAATAAAAATAATAATAATAATAATAATAATAATAATAATAATAATAATAATAATAATAATAAATAATAATAATAATAATAATAATAATAATAATAATAATAATAATAATAATAATAATAATAATAATAATAATAATAATAATAATAATAATAATCCTCATTAATTTTCTGTTTCCTTTAGTGGAGTATGCATCGAACTGGGGTCAGCCATTACTGTAACCATTGCTTCTAATATCGGCTTGCCAATATCTACAACTCACTGTAAAGTTGGCTCAATTGTTGCTGTTGGTAGATATCGCTCTAATGAGAACGTTGATTGGAAAATATTTAGACACATTTGTTTTGCGTGGTTCATCACTCTCCCTGTAACAGGGGGGGTTAGTGCACTTATCATGTTTTGTCTCAAAAAGTGGGCGGTGTAATATTTTCTGAATACTTTAGATTAGTCGTATTGTATTTTTATTCATTTTATGCAGGATTTTTGTACCGATTACAAAAATCAAGGAGTTTCTAAAAATGATTTTAATGAAGATTTTGTCGATTTTATGTTAGATTCTACTAATTAATAAATCGAAAAATGATTTTTCTGCTTTATCTTTCTAATTTATTTCATTTGTTTTCCGTGTCAATAGATTTGTTTTTATAAATAAATTGAAACTCTGAAGCCATAAATCTCATTTTACAGTTTTATACTAGATTTAATAAAGTGAAGGTGGTGAACAAATTACATAATATAAAATGTGAGTTTATTTTAGTTCAAAGCAGCCCGGCTGTAGAAAATGCTCTTTCGGAATCAAAATTTGTTGATCAAATAGATATTAAATATTTTCTTTTAATTCCTTCAAAAATTAAAAAAAACATTTACACTAAATGCAGAATTAATTTTGCTTTTTCTTACAAAAAAAATTCCCTCCTACATTGCCAACAAACAATCCATCTCGTACGGGAATTTAATATTAAGATACATTCTTTACCAATTTTTTTAATATCTTCACGTTACTCAAATATCAATTTAAACAAGAAATTGATATTATGCAATTGCGAAAATAAAAATAAAACAACCAATTAAAAAGATTTTACATAATTTAACATATTTGCTTTGACTTTGAGAATATCTAATTAACGATCTATTTTTTCTCTGAAAAAATTCCTGTTGGTTAGCAAAAGCGTTAACCCCTTCACTGCTGCTAGTGGTTTTGTAATGTTCAGGTCATCATTTAAAAAATTTATCTAGAGCAGTGTTTCCCATGGTGGGACATCACAAGTCAGCAATTATCAACTATTCCACATATATATTTTTAATATAATATTCTCATTCACGACTAAATATAACAACGTGTATACAACAATTTCATTAACCGCTATTTTTGCATACTGGCAATACTGATTATCGAAGTTTGACAGCTACTTCAAAGGCCCGGTGTGGCATATGACTTTTTAAAATACCACGGTGGGACATGGTATAAAGAAGGTCGGGAAACACTGATCTAGAGCATAATACTTTTTTATATATTTAAAATAGTTATAGTGCGCAATAATCTTTTATTCCAGTACGCGACGCATCATTATAAACTATTGAAAATAAACGATTAACATGACGAGATATACTCGTCATTCGCGTATGGGATTAGATTTTATGACAAATCATACACGTCATATGCACATCACAAATCATACAGTTAAAGGGTTCATAGGAAAATGAATATAGGTAACCTTCGTCTTCCTTTACTCCAGTCATCATATATTTGAAACATTTCTAACACCTTCAATGTCCTCTTTGCTTCCGAAATATTTAGTTTTTTTAACTATTTTCAACAACCAAATGTTTAAAATCTAATTGCAAAAAACACCTTTCCTTAAAACTACAACTTCTTCTGATAAGAAAGTATTCCTTCCGTTTATTGAGTGTCAGTATTAGTCTTCCAATAATATATTTTCTCTTTTACAACCTTTGTTTCTTCTTATTTCCCAAATTGGGGCTGAAAGTAGAATCTATGAAGTTTCAGTAACTTTATATTCTTATTAGTGATTTAATTACTGTTTTCTATCTGTGTTGTCTTACATTCTGCTCCTACAATTCCTTCGGGTGTCGTCGAAAATAATCTGGCTACAAAGATTACTAATAACTTAATTTGGGATTTACCATTACCTAACCTTTTCTTCCTTTGGCTATTATTATTCATATTTGTCATAATAATGACTTTAACTCGGACTTATCTTTAAATATTAATTTGATTAAAGAATTTTCTGATTTTACACTTCCTTGCCTTTTGCACTTTTCTGGATGTTTTTCGACAAATCTGTTTTTTCCACATTGTTTCTATTATGTAATATTCATTTTCCAGCCATTATTTTTGATTTTCTGAAACTTTGTGTTTTCGTTCTTTCATATTTGTGCATTTTCCATTAGCCTTGTTTCCTTATCATTTTTCTTTGCTATCAATTCTGTCCCTGACTACATCTTCATGTTTCTATTTTATTTAATACTATTTGACTCGTTTAAATTAGATATTATTCAAAGTTTTACATGTATCAGTAATCTTTTGAAAGCAGGGAATTACTTTATTATTCGTATGTGGCTATTTATACATACAGTATGTATACGCAATTGGCTATTTATACATACTGAATGTATAAGAAATTGGCTATTTATACTTACTGTATCATGTTGGCTATTTATAGTTATTGTATCATGTTGTTGAAAATGTTATGAAATGCAAAGATGACGAATGTGAATGTGTTAATAAAATTTAGTTTGAGTGTATATTTAAAGTATAATATTGAGAATTTCTTTGTTAAAGTTTTGCCTTGAATATTTTTAGCAGTACCTTTGCGACTATTACCCTTACGAGCAGTACCCATAGGGGGACAGAATATCTTGTCGGATAAACTCTGACTATATAATAATAATAATAAAAATAAGTATGTATAAATAGCCACATCCAATAATTATTCATAAATTATAAGGCCGGTTTTAATCGGTTTAGTATGTGGCTATTTATACATACAGTATGTATAAATAGCCAATTGCGTATACATAATGTATGTATAAATAGCCAAATACTTATTATTCTGAATATTGCGAACACTTGAAGAGGGTATTATGTGTCTGATACGTGAAATACTCGAAAAACGAAGAGTAATTTTGGATAAATTCCATATTTATTCAAGGTATTTGTACCTGGTGGAAAACATTCCACAATTTTCACACCGCTACTTTTTTGAATGCTTTCATATTCAACAGATTTTATTCCGTTAAAACATTTTACTTTCACATAAGTATTGAGATCTTGAATATTTCTGGATTCATTGTTTTAATGTAATGTACGAAAACCGCCACTTTTTAAAACTATGTTAATCCTTAAATTTGTCCAGAGTGATTTAAAAGATTTATTTTCATCGTCATTTTTGAATAAACGGTTCAATTATTATTAAATATTTAATATAAATTTTACTTAAATTTTGATGATCAAATAATTTGCTTTGATATTTTCAGAACCAAATTATTAATAATTTATATATAAAAAGGTCACTATTAGATTAAACTAAAACACTATTAAATTTCAAGGTCATACTAATAGATGAGAAATCAAATATAGTATACGAATTGTAAACTAAAATCCAACTTTGTCAAATTATGAATATTATCATTAACCTGCCATTATTTATGAATTCTGAATTTATAGAAATTGCCACAGCTTTTATTTTCGAAAACCTTTTCAGGATGATGTGACCACATTCTCAATGTTCGATGGGTCCCATGATTGTTATAAAATTTGTTCATGTGAATTTTAGAAACACGATTCCAGTGTAAAGAAAATCTAAAATTTATAATTATAGATAATTTCATTTAATTTGACTTCCACTATAATTTACTAAAATTAAGATAAATATTTCCCCGCATTCATTTACTGAATTTTCATCTTTCCTTTCCCATTTCAATTAAAGCTGTAGTTAACTTAAAATTATTTTTATAAACTTTATACCAAAATTAAGTGTTATTATTATCAGATTTTCAATAAAACTTGAAAAATGAAGAGCTGAAAGTTTTTTTCAGAGTTAAAAATTTATCTATAATCGTAATAAAAATAAATGAAATTTTAGGAAATAAAAACATACTTTTAACTATGAATTTTTTGTAAGAGCCATAAATACTCCTAACATAACAATAATTGTCAAAAAGGTAATTTTTATTAGAAATAATAAGAATAATAATGATAATAATAATAATTATAATATTATTATTATTGCTATTTTATTATTATTATTATTGTTATTATTATTATTATTATTATTATTATTATTATTATTATTATTATTATTATTATTATTATTATTATTATTATTATTATTATTATTATTATTATTATTATTATTATTATTATTATTATTATTATCATTATTACTATCATTATTAAGTGATGATTTCTTGGTAGCAGCATTTATTATTTAAAACAATAAAATGATTATTTAAGCCTTTTGCTGAAAATAATGTATTTAATGAAAAGATATTCGACTATAAGATAGATAATCCTTGTCAATCTCAATTGACAAGGATTATCTTATAGTCGAAATTTTTTTCATTAAATACATTATTTGAGGCAAAATACTTAAATTATCATTTTATTGTTTTACTATCATTATTATTATTAAAAATCTCTTTAAAAATATTTAAATGATTTTTCTAATACAATTTCGTGATTCATTTCTATTTCAAGCAAAAACTTAAAAATAATTTTGGTTAAAATGTGATATGATTCATTTATCATTTGACCTAAAATATAGGGAGCAAACTAATTTTCATTATACATTCATCCAATTTATCCAATGGAAAGAAGAAACTTTAGCAAACCCGTAAGATTGTAACAAAAGTTTACAATTTATCAAAATTATATTTAATATCATGGAAAATGTCATGACGGCATTTTTGATATAAATGAATCCATTTTCATGTCCTATTAATGTCACAATAATATTTTTCAGTTAAGGGACATTTTTTCTATGACGTAATTTTATTTTCATTATCATAATTATAAAAAAATATGGTACAATTTTAACAAATTCAGTACTGTTATATTAACTTCAAAGGGGTCAAGGTTATTCTTATTTAGAATTCTTGCAAATATCTTTCAATATTATGAATTTAAAAAAAATCAATGTAGAAAAGACATTTAAAAGATTTCCTACGGTTTTTTTAAATGAATGATAATATTATTTTGGACATTTTTGCAGAATTTAGAAAACAAAAAAGAAATATAAAAATTTTATAATATTATCAGGAATTTCTTTTATATTATTCATCATTGATGTGCAGAGTATGGCTATATCATTATTAGGATTCTTATCCGTTAAAACATTAATATCCGTTTTCAAATCACTAAATAATTCCATAAATTTTATTTAATAAATTATACACTCAAAAAATTGTCTTTCTTATTTTTGTTATCTAGACAAATTTCAGTTTTTCTTTTAAAATATTTTTTGATAAAACTATTTTTTTTAAAAATGATAAATTTCGGTCTTCTTTTTAAAATATTTTTCAATAAAAATATATTTTAAATTTAACAAAATTTCTAAATTATCTTTAAGAATCTTTCAACTTCTTCATAATCATGATGATGTATTTTTGGGGAATTTTAAATTTTTAGTTGAGGAAGTCATCGTCTATTTATTATCTACCAAGTTGCAAGTTTTCACGTAATTTTTCTTCAAAGTTTTTACCTAGAGCACTATTTCTTCAAATTTATCCATCGCATGTCTTAGTAAAATCTTTGAGTTTAATGTCATAATTTGTAGAAGTATTCGAACCTTTCTTTCAATTATTTTAAATAACCTTGAAGAAAGATGACATTACTTCTGCATTGTTTCAGATTGAAATATAATACAAATTATTTACCAAACATATCTATAATATACTATAAATATTATTATTGTAATTTTAAAAGCTATTTTAAAAAGTTTAGTGATTGAAAGAAAATTGTTGATCGCAGCCGAGTCACAGGTAAAATATGTCTCAGAACAGCTGAGGTGTTTGTATGTACATGTCTAATTGAATGCTTGTAAATGTAATATTTTCCGTGATATTCTATTTTATAATATTAATAAATAATTGTATTTTTAAAAATAAATCAGAAAATTATTTTTAACAGTTATAAGAATATTGTGTAAATTAGTAAAGAATATCTTATTATAAATAAAATTCTAATACGCATTATTTTGCTGTTATAATTAAATATTTCACCGAAATGTTTTACAAAATCATATTTTTGAATGTAATGAAGTCAAACTTACGATGCAACTTCGAAATTAAAGAAAAAATTATATTCGGATACTTTGTTTTATTTGTGGTGAATATTTAAGTCTAATTTTATTTACAAAAAAGTATTAATAAAAGATATAATAAAACAATGTCACAGAAAAACACAGCAATTATATATTTTTCTTATGAGATATAAACATCCGTAAATTGTTTGGAAACGCATAATAAAATTCTTTTTGGAATAGTTTAATTTTATTTTAATGCTTATTTTAACTAATTTAATGTTGGCTTTTGTATTTATGAAATAACTTGAAATATTGATGAAGAAGAAAAAATCCAATCAACAATAAAATTTGATAGGAAATTTTTTTTTGTTTTTTTTTCTTTGATTAATGAATTATTAATTATTTTTATTTGATTTATTTTATTATCATTTTATTTGTATCTAATAAAAATTAAAAATTAAAATAAAGATAATAATGGTAAAATATTATTAAAATAAATAATAATAGAATTATATTTAAAAGAAATTTTTCTCCACAAATTATAGTCGGTGCCTGTGGACATTGGAATTATTGATTGATTTATTTGCCATCTCTGATTCCATGTTTGGATACGAAATCCTAAAAATGTGTCGATGTGCAGAAATATCAGCCAGGTGGAACACCAAACTGTATATAAGTCATTAGACAAAAAATACAGAATTAACTTATGGTTAGTAAATTTATTAATTTTCATTAAATACATTTATTTGTTTTAATATTATCATATAGATTTAAAAGTCAAAGAAAAATGGTTTTTTTAAGGAAATATTTGAAATATGAAATTCATTGTCTTCGGATTGCATTTTTCTCTAGTTTAATTGGACTGATATTCATGACAACTGCAACTTTTACTCCCGCTTGGACGCAGTTGAGATATTTTCTGAAAAATAAAACTAACGAAACTTTGATGACAAGTTATCATGAACATTACGGAATCTGGTGGTACTGCATAACCAGTGTACCATATCTCGGTAAAAAGAAAATAGGAAAAGGTAAATGGTAATTAATTATTTGCATGTCATTTTAATTAGTATTTTTTTTAATTCACTTACAAATTTTTTTCTTGAAAAATAATTCATAATTAATTATAATTAATTTTATTTTTAAAATTTTTATTATTAGTGAAGGAATTCTGCACAAAAAGTGATCTACTTCTTACTGGAGATGAATATTCTAAGAAATATGAAGAAGTTGCTAAAAGTAAAGGTCGCAAAACAAAAGATAAATCTCAAGGTGAGATCTTGGAATTTAAGCTGTTGAAGAGTTCTATTGTTTTCATTATTTATATATTTTTTTATTTTTATAATTTTAAAATTTTTATCTCAAACATAACATTTACAACTACTCAATAAAATATTATTTTTTTCTTGGACATAATTCGTTGTTTAAAGTTATTCTTGTTATTTTGGATATTAATCATATTCAAAAACCAGTTGAAAACAAACAAATTTTTATTTTAACACAAAAATGTATTTTTAATAAAAGTTTTCTAAACAAATAGGATGTTACTCTTGAATGAGATTTTCAAATAGGAATTTTATATGTATATTCACCATATATTCTTACCAAAGATAATTTTTTAATTAAATCATTATTAATTTTCTTCAATTTGATTATAAAATATATATATTTTTTCATTTAATCATTTCTTAAAAGATTTATTTGAAATAAATTCATTAAAATTCTTTTAAATATTAATAATTTGATTATTATCCTATTTTATTTTATTTTATTTTAAATTATTTAATTTAAATTAATTTTAATGTTAAAAATATGTTGAAATTAAAAAGATTTTATGTAAACTAAAAAAATTATTTTTTAGATTATTAGTGATTTTATTTATTTTTATAAAAATATATATTGTTATTTTTATAATTATGTACCGATAAATTTATGTGACTTATACATGTATTGCAAGTGAATATAATTTGGGAATTTAGGGAACTGTGCAATGTCGCCCGTAAGATATATATTGTGACGAGATTGTCTGTATATAATTAAAATTTGTATGAAAAATAATTGTTTTTATATATTACTTAATAGATAAAAGTAATGAATTATGAATCATAAAAATATTTTATTATAAATAAATATCAACTTTTATTATTTAACCACTTCCCGAGTAAATTCTTTTCGCAATAATCAGTAAAAAAATCTATTTTTTATGTCAATAATTTATGCTATATAATCAAATAATAACATAAAAATGTTTTTTTCTAATTTTTACGATTTTGTATTCACGTAAATATGTCTGGTCGCACCGTGAGGGGTTAAATGCAAAATTTAATATTTTTATTCGAATAAATTCTCGATATAAAAAAATAATTCTGGTTTTATTGAATTTTTTATTGATCCTTATTTTTGTGGAAATATAAATATTTTTTTAAATTTAGAAATTATTAAAATTTTACAAATTAATGAAATTATTGAAATACCGTGTTAAACTGAATTTGATAAAAATTACAAAAACAAAATAAGTCAACGAAAAAGTGTCAAAAAAAAATTATATTATTATATAATTAAATATTTTTGACATTTAAATTGAGTTTCAAAATTGTTTAAATAGTAGTAAGATTTTTATTGTTTTGTTGTTTTAAATGTAATATTGAAAATGTTTGTTTAAATGGTAATTTGAATTAAAATGCAGTTGTTATTATTATTAAATATATTAAATTATATAATTATATAATTGAATATTTTTGACATCTAAATTGATTTTCAAAATTGTTTAAATAGTAGTAAGATTTTTATTGTTTTGTTGTTTTAAATGTAATATTGAAAATGTTTGTTTAAATGGTAATTTCAATTAAAATGCAGCTATTATTATTATTGTATGTTGCAATAAAATTTATTGTTTTAAAACTTTTTTTAATTTAGAATTGGAATTATTTATTAATTTTAATTTATCATTAATCTCTAATGTATTTTATTTGTATTTCAACGTACACAGAATACAGATTTACCAAAATAAGTAAAAGAGATAACTTTGAATAATATCTTGTTGACATTTATCTGGTTATGTATATCATTAGACTTTTATTGGTTTCAATATATTAGAAATGAGAAAATTTGTACTAATCCAATTTGCTATTGCACTGTTATATGTGTATTCGACCAGAAATAAATCTTTCACAGTTGCTAATATTTTTATAAGAACACTAAATTTGATGTTAAAAATTGATTCGATTCGGGTTCACAAGAATTCAACGTCAGTCACTTCGTGAATCAAATCCAGAGAGAGAGAGAGAGAGAGAGAATCGGGATGGAATAACTGAGGAATACATAAATGGGAATGTATGTAAGCAATTCTCAAAAAAAATATTTTGTCTCTCATTTTATTTTTTATATCGAAAACTTTCACGTGATTTGAGAGGATAAAATAAACCACAAGATGAATTTTTTTGATAATATTTGTACGTCATATATTTATTACATTATTACATTTTATGACTCTCGAAACTACTATTAAAAACGAATAATCGTTATTCACTTTTTCTTACATAGGATTTATAAATTTAAATTTAATTTAATTTTAATTTAAAAATTAAAGATGGTTTTTAAATAGATAATTTAAAAATTAAATATAAATAAAAATAAATTGAAATAAAAATACATATTAAATATATCCATAGTCACACTTTTATTTGTATATATTTTCCCTATAAATTACACATTTTTTCTATGCATACTTACAATACAAATTTCTGACTTTTTTTTATTTACAATTAAAAATTTAAAATAAAATCTAATTTTTATTTAATTTTTAGTCATATCTTTAAAGTCTGGGAATTATTTTAAAATGTATGATTTGATATTTGATTGTAAAATTAACTATTTAAATGTTTTAATAGTCAAAATTGGTTTGAATATTTTGTTGTTTCATTTTGTATTTGATTTATTATTTTTATAAATAAATGTTGTTGGTATAATAGGTTTTTTTTCTGAATACAATGATGTTGGTATTGTTTTAAAAATCAAGTGTAATTTCAAAAAGAAAAAAAAACAACAAACAAATTAGAAAATGGAAATGTCTTATCTCGATAACTTGTCCGAGATAACGAATGGATCACCTGGAAAGTCGGGAAATTAATTATTTGTAAACGCCTTTAGATGTCAGGCTATAAAACTGAAACAGAACTCGTATCAAGAGACACAATTAAAACGAAACGCAAAGGCGAAAACAAAGTTAATTATGAAATTATAGTAGAAAATATTGTTAAATCGTTAAACCAATTTAAAACAAATTATAAAAGTTATAATTCTTGAGTGTATAGATATTACAAGTTAAAGTCAGGAAAGCAACTAGATTGATTCTGCTGATTGTCGATACCATAGGAAAGTGTGAAGCGGTTGTGAATTCCAAGTTATATTGTAGAAATAATAAGCAGTCAAAGTCACTGTTGTAATATCAAATCATTGTGTTGTTGTAAATTGGTAATCGATTGTACTAATCAATAAAAGTTTGTATTGTCTAGCACGCTTCGAGTCAGATCAATAATTGCTGGCTTCATATTTCACCGACAACCCAACAATTTTATGAAGGATTACGTTTTAATTATGTAACTTTTAGTATGATTTTGTAAATTACTTTCCTGTTATTCATTTTATTTTGTAACATGTTTAAATTATTAGCTTTATTGTTGTTTATTTCAACTATAAAATCAAATTCAAAAATAAAACCAACAGAAATTTACAAAATAGTAAAGTTCAACACATTAAATGAAGATCAACAATTTAATAACCAAATTTATCTTTGGCAATTATTTTACCATGTTTATGTTTTACATACTGAAAAGAAATAAATAAAATTGTTTTTCTAGACTGAGATTTATTAATAATTTATTTTTCATTTTATCTGCATTCAGTCAAGTATTCCCGGAATGCAGATAAACAAAAATTACGTTATTATTTTCTTCACATTATTAATAGAAATATAACAAATAATTAAAATTTATAGAAATATTGTGGATTTAGTTTCGCTTTAAATTTAATTAAAAATCATTATAAGTAGATTTTATTTAATTCTTAATGATTAAATGGAATTCGCATAATTTACATTATTAACCCTATGATCACTGTCGGGACATATATGTCCCAGTCAAATTTAAAAAAAATATAGATGCTTTACTCTCTTTGCTATTACAATTAACGCTTGTCCCACTCGTGTTTATAGCATTTTCAACTAGTTTCGTCTATACTCGTTAATACACGTTCTGCCGGCTAGCAAACGTAACATTTTATTTCATTCGTTGTCACAGTTTACAGCAGCGCTTTGTGAAATAGTGGTTATAATACCTACATTATTGTTTACTTTGGGAAGCATTTATATCAAAAGGTAAGTACGTTTATTTCTTTGTGTATATGTTTATATTTTTTTATAAAACTGCAGGCAATAATAGTTTTTGCCTTACATTTAGTTAGTGGGACGTATATGTCCCGTTAGAAAACACTGCTGGGACATATATGTCCCGCACTGAAATTTTAAATTTGCAGCATAGGAAAAATTTGAAATCAACATTACACGTTTTAAACAAGCTATATAGCTGATTTCTATCGTTAAAGTTACAGAAAATTTATTTTTTAAAATTCGTCGTCAAAGGGTTAAAATAATTTAATTTCTCGGATAGAAATACTTAGAAAATAATATATATATATATATATATATGTGTGTAATGTATAGTTATTTCTACTAGTATTTCAGTTAATGTATAGTTTTTTTACTTGTATTTAGTGTTCACAATTAGAATTGTGAATACAAAATATAAATGTCACCATCTGGGAAATCCAGATTTTCAAAAAAAAACTATATTAGCGATAATTTACTATAGTGAATTATCGCTATAGTAATTGAAAAGAAATTTAAAAAAATCAATAAGAAAATTTTTATTAAAAAGAGTAAAGCTACTATCTAATCAAAGGAATCTCCAAATAAACCAGAATAATCCACCATTAACGAAGTTTTGATCATTTACATTGTCCAAGAACAAATAAATTATAGAAATCCGAATTATTATCAGCGTGTTTTCCTCGGGATATCAAAAATATTATCCCACTAAAATATTACACTAAATTGGCAAAGTTTCATCGTTATCTTATTTTCATACCAAATTGTCTCCGTTTTTTATCAGTGAATTTATTGAGTCCTAAACTTATCAGAAATAAATATTTATTACCATTATAGTACCTCCCAAGACTATTTCGGAACCTAATAACCTACCTCCGGACTCAAGGTTTTTAATTTTGTTTAGATTAAAGTTTTAGTATAATACATATTGTTTGGATTATTACTTTTAGTTTATTTGTTGTTACACAGCACACACACCGATTGTCCCAACACATTTTTTTATCGGAGACTCTTTCAGGCTCTTCAAATTTCCCATCAAATAACAGCCTCCAAACATAACAAATTCATACCACACACAAATCAAATAACCAAAAACTATAATATAACAATCCATCAATTTTCTTATTAAACATACCACTTAACAATATATATATATATATATATATATATATATATAAGTTTTTGAAAAATGTTTTTGTTGTCCTGCATAAAAGTTCAAAATAAAAGTTAAAAAATAAATAAATCGTTTTGTATGGCTATATTTATGAGGCACACTGAGAACAGAGCCCCATGTCAAATGACTCTTTTGTCTTCTCCTCTTTAGAAGTATTTTTTAGTGAACTAAAAATTATTTAAAACGGTCAAATGTAATCTTTGGTACAGGAACACCTTTTGACTGCAATCATTGCCAAAGAAGTTGAAATAAAAAATCTGTTTTCAACACCGGTCAAACTAAACATTCCAAATCGATGGATAAAGATGAACTATTGGCCAATCCATATGAAACGGTTTTAAGGGAAAATGTTGACAAGGAATTAGAATTACACTAAATATAGTTCATAAGATCATTGAAAATTTGTTAAGGAGAAAATGAAATTATAATATTAAATTTGATAATGTAAAAGTAAAAATCTGTATTGTACAATCACCTCTTAACCAATTAAAAAGTACAACTACGAAATTTCCTTCACTTTTCTTGTTTGACCGTTCTTGTTCAAGTCAAAATTGTCATTATTAGATTTCACTGTCTGTCTAAAATGTTTTGTGGATCACTTTAGTTATTGTTGATACAATTAATTGCTTATCCATCACAAAATAACCAAATTTTCTAAACAATTGTAATTTTTAACCAACCGTTTTCTTTTACGTTTTTCTTCGTACATATTGGACTCATTTTACTTGGAACAGTCGGATTAAATTCACTTGTCTTAACTTCATGAAATTCTGCTTTCTGGATCTCTGGCCTTCCATAACGCGTTCTTCCCAATAGTTCGATAATCATTTTCAGTTTTTGACATTCTTATCTTAATCAAATCTGTATATTGTTTTATTGTTTGAACATTTCAGTTCAGTTTCATTTTGTAACCATTTCTTCCGGCTTTGCATTGACCCTTCTGTTTCTTCTTTATTGTCTTTAAAACAATTCTATGATTAATTCCTTTTCATTTTTTGTTTTTATTTTTAAAACAATTTCTTTTCAGTTTATTGTTTGATATTCTTTTCTTTTTTTCCGCAATTGTAAAAGACTTAGTTTAATCTTGACTTTCAGAAATACGATGAACATTTATTTAATTCAATTATAATGTTAATTGTTATGAAAAAGGTATTTCATAATTTAACATATAATTAATAATTAACATATAATTATTAATTAATTATTAATTAATTATTATTAACATATAATTATTTAGATATATCCAAAGAAAATTAAAGAAGCTATAAATAATGTGAAATAAGGGAAATATTTTGCATATCTCAAATTTTGATAAAAATTGGGAAAACGGAAATAAACAATTTCCTTCTTTTACACAATTCTCTAATTATATATAATTTTTTTTAATTCGTATTATCTTTTCAAGGGCACTGACCACGTTTACTTAACAAATTTTAATACATTTGATAAACCGATTGGTATATTTTCAGATCTCAGATCTTAGTATAGAACACTTAAACTTACAAGTGTGTAAAAATTTAATGTTTTAATGAATAAAGGTTTCTATATAGAAATTGAGAAAGTGATAGAAAAATAATTACACATACAAACACAACACACATAATAAAAAATACATACACCCGTTTGCAGTGAACAAACGCATCTATAATACAGGTTGGTGTGCACAACCAATTATAGATGCGTCACTACAGTATATCATAAGGTATTTCTGATGAAATAGNACCTGACGAAAGATTTATTTATGAATTCACAAATAATTGAAATTTTTTACAGTATTTCAGATATTTCTTTTCAAACTCTTATTTTTGTGACAGTTAACTTTCAAATATTCAACCAGGTTCTTCTACCCTTTTTGATTCCGAGAAAAAATTTAGAAAATCGTAAATTTTATAAACACAATTAAGAAAAATAATAATTTAATAGAATTAGTGCATGATAAAATTCGATTAATTGATGCCCTCAAAAATGGCGGAGATTACTATGAATTTGAAATATTGCTGAAAATGTATTAAAAAAATAAATGTGTTTGGCGATTACTTTCTTTAATAAATAATTCAAAATTGATCTCACTTACATTATATCGAAATAATTCCAAAATAATTCTAAAATAAATTTCATAAAATTACTGTAAAATTCCTTTAAAATTCAAGCCTTAAAATTTTCTTAAAATTAAAAAAATTTACTTGAAAGCCATTTTTAAAATTAAATAAATCAATTT
The DNA here is from genome assembly GCA_959609185.1 of Schmidtea polychroa. Taxonomy (NCBI): domain Eukaryota; kingdom Metazoa; phylum Platyhelminthes; order Tricladida; family Dugesiidae; genus Schmidtea; species Schmidtea polychroa. The sequence continues at coordinate 6,547 of CAUHTR010007369.1, read as the reverse complement.
GCAAACTTTATTTTCTCATAAATGGTGAGTCACCTATAATTGGTGTGCGCACCAATGTATATTATAGAAACTTTTATTCATTGGAATTAGATGTATAAAACGTTGTAACATTTGTAAGTATAATAAAGTTTGTAAAAGTTTGAAAGTAAGTGCGCCCCTTTTATATTATTTTATTTTAAAAACTTTAACAACGATTGGAAAAGAATTAAGGATCGTTTGAAAGTTTTGTTTGTGACTTTTATTATTGCTTTATTTCATTTTACACACGTTTTTATTTATTGTATACAGTGTATACTATACATACATCTTTTCCTTAGACACTTTGTAAAGTAAAGATAACAACTAATTTGTTGAAATATATTGTAAAGATTTTATTTATAAATGAAGTTTAATGTTATTTAAATAGTTGCATTATTTATTTAATTCATTTATTAATTTTTTTAATTTATTAAATTTTATTAATATATTCTTGATAAAAAAAATTACTATCACTGATATTTTGTAAATATTTTATTAATAAATAAATAGAAATATCGCGTAAAAATAATTTTTAGCCTATCAAATATTTGTATAATGAAAATTAGATTTGTCATTTTCTGAAAGTTGAAAATATTTCAATGTAAACAAATTTATAAAACATATTTTTAGTAAATATTTCACTATTCAACTCCATTTTTGCCTTTTAGGGCTGAAATATTTCAATGAATGTTACAAATAATATTTACCCAGCTGCACGTAAATTTTAATCAAAAGAAAATTAATAAAAAGAATTTAATTCTAAATCTTGTTTTTCAGGAAATATATCGAGAAATTAATAAATAACAATTTGTCTTGATTTTTAATTAGATCTGGATAAAAACAGTTTGCAAAATCTGTGAAAAACATATTATCACATGTTTAGGACTTTTATATAAAAGTAATTATAATAGTAGTTTAATTAAAATTTTCATGTGAATTTTTTATTATTTTTCCTTCATTGAAAGCGCGTTTGATGGATTTCATAAGCGAGGATTTAGAAAAAAAATTCTTGTTGGATAAATAACATTTAGAATGTCAAAATTGACTATCAATCATTGCTTCTTTTCTTGTATAATATTTATGTAAGTCTGTTTCATTTGGAATTTTTATGTATATGTATATGATCAAATTAAATTCACGACATTTCAAAATTTTTGAAAAACATTTGTACCTAACCGTTTATCCCACTTAACAAAATCCGATTCTTGGATGTCTTGGCTGACGCTTTTTACATGATGTAACTATATTTGAATAATTATTAGACATGGGAAATGTAAGAGTTTATAATATTTTTTTCTTTTAATCGACAACGTGACATTTTTATTTTAATGTTATCTGAAAATTGACTTTAACGAATAAAAAAACAATTATTCCAATTTCACCAAAAATATCTTTTAAAGTTATAAAATATATCTTTATGGAGGAATACAATGAAAATGGCTTTCAATTTATCAAAAATTGATTAAGCCAAAAGAAGGAAAACATGTGTTCAAAAATTATGTTGCAAGTGCTGCTCCTTTTGATTAAAAATGAGTAACATTATATATAATATAATACATCATTTCCATATTCAATCTACTATAAGCAGAGAAATTTGTACACTGCCCGATAGATGCACACATACATTTCAGTGACATGCAGTCGCAATCACGAAACAAATGGAAAATACATACAGTTTTATCAACATAAATCAAAATAGTTTTGTTAATGTTAACTCCTTTCTTGAAAATTGATAAATAATATAATAAATATTATAAATAAAAATCTCTTAATGTTAATTGTCTTTTAATTTGGATTTTAGGTTATTTTACATCAAGAGCTGTTTTTGCTGTTATATCAATCTTCATGATGATTCTGACTTTAATATTCAATGTTTACAGCGTTTATAGACCAAGATACACTCTGAAACGTTTAACCGCAGCTCTTTATTTAATGACAGGTAACAATATTTATTTAACAAAAAGAATTTTGTTATATTAAAATATTAATCCGAAGATAATGTTACCCAATAATATATTACATATGACCTAATTTTATTATTTGTCAAAGTCTATTTTCTTACTTTCTTTCCTATGACTTTCTATCAATATTTATGTTTTTATTTAATATAAAATATTGATCGATGTTCGAAGGAAAAAAAATGAAGATACAAAAAATTAAAAAGCACCCAATGATGAAAAAAGAAAATATTTTACTGATATTTCTTGATAAGTAGATCTGATTAAATGGTAATAATATAATATTTAATTTTAGGGATATTTAAGATTATTAAAGATGATTATGATCTGTATTCTATTAAACATTTATTTCAAAAAAAATCAATTTTTTGGCGCATCCTTTATCAATTGTAAATACACTATAATGAGTAATGTCAGTATTTAGTGTAATAAAAACATTATTTACTTATAATTTCATTATTAGCATATTCAAGGTTACAATAGCTTAATTTCTATACATTTTGACATTCTAGCAAATTATATGATTTCAAAGCAAATACACAAGTTGACATTTCTTTCAAAGTTTTCAGGTTAACTAGACTGATTACACATTTATTTCAAAAGAAATCAATTTTTTGGTGCATTCTTTATCAATTGTAAATACACTATAATGAGTAATGTCAGTATTTAGTGTAATAAAAATATTATTTACTTATAATTTTATTAAAAATAACATTAAATAAATAATAATAAAATGCAATAAATGTGTTAAGATATTAGAATATTGATATAGTTACTTTTCGATATCTTTCAAGAAATATATATTCCCTTTTCCGTATCCCCATATAAATTGTTAAAAATATATGGTACTGCTTATAATTTCTTATATATGAGGTTTATGTGAAAATAATAATTTTCAAGTAGTTTTGATTTCTTTTAATATTATATTTAACATATTCAGCACAGCTAGCTCATTGGTTGACACACAATTTTATGTAATCCAAGATCAGTGGTCACAGTTTAAATGAATAGTGAGCCGGGATGGTCTGTCATACAACTTATTTTGATTTAAGCTTTTGTTAATATTATATAATTTTTTTTGATTTTTATACCTATCTGCAGGAATAGGCGAATTAAGCATATTAGAACAGTGTCTGTCAAATTGTGTGCCGTGAAATATTTAGGATAATTTTAATCTACAATTGAAAGAAATTCGCCAGCAAGCATATAGATAGGAAAACTACCATGTATAAGACAATATAAGAATATACAAATTGCTCGTTTGCGAGATTCTAGTTTCTATATATGTGCATTATATCTTAATAAAATAATATAAGGATTTTTGTTATTACTACACTAAAGAATTTGTATATTTTTGCTTTTTTTGATGTTATATTTAATTTTTCGATATTTTTTATTTAGTGTGCCGCAATGCGGCATGAGTCAGCGGTCATTATGATGTGTCGTGCTCGTTGTTATATACTTATGGTATGACTCACAAATGTGTTTGAAATCGGTGTCAGAGTAAAAGTATGAGTCAAATTTTTTTCAAAAATTCGGATATATCCATTTAACAAAGACACTGACTTGTCATTGACGAGTGATACTTTTATTGAAAAATTTTCTAAGTATCATATATCCTACAGAATAAGATTTGTATTAATATAGATTTTTTAAAAGATTTTTCTCTCAAATTATTTAACATAACATTATTAAATATTTAACAGCAAATATTTAAGCTATGAAAAATTTGAATGAAAATATAAACATAAAATCATTGACATGTTTTTATTATTTGGTATGGAAAGGATCTCCAGATTGCAGTGTAAAATGAATTAATTTTATTTATTTCTCTATTCATGTTGATGTATATTATGATTTTACTGTAGATCCCGACATATTTTTGATTAAAATTTGTGAATAATTTGAGTTTATTGATCTATAATTTCATAAAAATGAAAAGTAAAGGAAAATGTAATTCTTTAGCAGAAATTTATCTTAAAACTTCTTTATGTTATATTGAATTTACTTAACGTAATATCCTACTTCTGCATTTACTATCTTCGTTATTTAGTTATTTTTCTTGCTTGTGGTCAGTATTTCTCTTGCCCTTTTTATAAAATATAGATAAATTTTCTATATTAAATTCCAAAAAATTAATAAGTGATAAGAAATATTGATAACAAAATAAAATTAATTTATTAAAAAATATGAAAAATATTTAACAAAATATTAATTGAATTAATTTAAGAGAACTAATTCTAGAAATACTATAAAGTACTGCTTGGAAATTTATTCTATGAAAGGATTATTCATTTATTATAAACTATTTATTATAGTATTTTAATAAATATTATTTGGAAAATTAGTTTTATTTAATATTTATTTGTACGCAAAAGTTATTCATCAACATATATTACATTCATCATATATACATACACACACCTCAGCTGTCCTGAAACAGATTTTATTGGCTGACACTGCTACATTCTACATTGCATTAGCATTTAACTATTAAAAATACTATCATAAACACTTCTATAGTTCTTACTTTAATAGGAAAAATATATTATGATTCGCACACCCTCAGAATTTTTACATATATTATTAAATAAAAATATTTATTAATTGTGTTGTTTTGATTTGTAAATTTTATTTTAGCAATATCGTCTTTCATGTCGATAGATATGTTTCTGGAGGTAATGGAGTTTCATGAAAATCGACTGAAACTTGTTGGAGCTCAAAAGTTAAAAATTATGTATGGATACAGCTTCACATTCAATTGTCTATCATTTATAATATACATCATCGGATGTATCATATTGCTTGCCTTTTGTCCGAAAATAAAATTGAAAGAAGGAGGAAATCGAGTAGAAGAAATCAAGGCAGCGGATGCTGATGCTCCTATAGTTTTGTGTTAAAATTTATGAAAATAATATTAATTTATTCTGGGATTCATTCTGATGATCTTATACTGAGATTATAAATATATATAAATATATAAAAAGAACTTTTTGTTATAAAATAATAGGTTATTTATTTAATAATTTATTGTGACAATTCAAATCTGTAGTTAAAAATTACCTGGGGCCTTTAATATCCTCCTCAAAAAAAGACTATTTTTGAGAATAAATAAAAAACGTTAAGGACAACAATGTCTGTTTTTCGTATTTATCCCTAATGTGCCGGATATAGAATCGTCTCTGCAGGAGTCCGCATTCTTTTTAAATAAATATTAGTCCTTTGTATTCATAAGATTAGGCGCCTTTGGATTATAGAATTAAAACAATTTAATTTCCATTAAATAATATTTCAATATTTGAAAATAAGTTTAGGGACCACTAATCTATTTTATATTGGTAGTTTCGTAAATTTTTCATTTTTTCTTTTATTTTTTAATTAATTTTTTTTTGCATTTTTCACACAAATTTGTCTCTTCATTACCCCCCCCCCCACATTAGGATAACATAATCATTAATCAACTTACTGTGACATAATCAAAACAAACCATTTTATAATCCTTTGGTTTTAACAGAGAGATAACTAAAAAATAATAATATTACAATAGGTTTTGTTGTAACCAAGGGTTCACTATTTTGAATTTTTGAGGATATGTATAAAGTATATGTATAAATCAAATAGCTTGATCCAAGTAAGAATTTTGCAACAATAATCAAAACTCATGAAGAAATATTCAAATGCTGATGACATAATCATAATGTAGAATTGTAGTTTAAAAATGTAAGGAAATGAAGAGATTAATTTTACGAAAATCGAAATTGACGGAATCCTGCCTCATCAGAAAATAATTAATGCAGGAACTTAGTTTATGGGTTCACCAAAAGTGATAATGATATGGGCTATGAGGAAGTTGATAGATTCTTAAAGATTTAATTAGAAATTTTGTTAAATTTAAAAAAAATATTTCTATTGAAAAATATTTTAAAAGGAAAATTGAAATTTGTTTAAATAACAAAAATAAGAAAGACAAGTTTTTGAGTGTAAAATTTATTGAATAAAATTTATGGAATTATTTAGTGATTTGCAAACCGATATTAATGTTGTAACGGATGAGAATTCTAATATGGACTAAATAAACAGGTTTACAAAATGAATAAGTAATCTTGTTTGCTCGTCAACGTAGGTAAGAAAACTGCAGTTATCTCCGCAGTTCTTCATTCTTTTAGTCTATTTATTTGTTTTAAGTAACTTGAGTTTAAAAGATCTTTAAAAGATCAACATTAATGGATATTTGCTCAAAATATGTTCGCAAACAATAAAAAGGTATATTTATTAAAAAATAAAATTAAAGTTTCCCGAGAGAGAATTGAAAAATGTGTGGTCATCAAAGGTTTATTGAAACATTTAACAAAAAAATTGGTAAGAAAATATAAAAAGTCTGTCTTATTTTGATTCTCTGGGATTATTGACTCTTGTTTATGAAGAAAATATAAAAAGTATTCAAAAGTCGTTGAAGATTTTTGCAGAAGAACTACTAAGAATTGGCGCAAACATATATGATGAAAATACAGACGTGCTTAAAATGTTTGAAAACTGAAATCATAAATAGATGAAATAATTCTTTCTAGGTT
>CAUHTR010007368.1:57810-108423 GCA_959609185.1 Schmidtea polychroa | reverse complement strand
TAATAATAATAATAATATTAATAACGATAATAATAATAATGTTAATAATAATAATAAATGTAAGTTTATATTTTTACAAGATTACCACATATGGGGGGAATCATTTACGAAAAATTATGGAATTATTTTTTTTGGTTTGAAATATAATTTAACTCTATACGAAGATGATATAATTCAGTATACCTAAGGAATAGTTAATGGCTACATGATTTGAAGGGGGGTTATTTATGAAAATTTTCAATTTATATTTTAAAATATAATATAAGTTAAATATATATTAGGATAAGTTAATTTAAAATGCTTAGGTAATGGGTAATGACTGTATAATTTTGAGGGGGTCAGTTATGAACATTTCCAATTTAGAATTTTAAATATACTATAAGTTAAATATATATTAAAAGAAGTTAATTTAGGGTATTTATGTAATGGCTAATGAATGTATAATTCGGAGGGGGGTCATTTATGAACATTTACAATTTATATTTTAAAATATACTATAAGTTAAATATATATTAAGATAAGCTAATTTAGTATATTTAGGTGGTAGTTGATGACTATATGGTTTATGGGTGAAAAATTTTCAACTATGATGTTAAAGGCAATCTAAGTTAAGTTAAATTTATAGTTTATATTTTAAAACTAATATAATTTTATAATTTATATTTTATGAAGTTAAATTTATAGTTTATATTTTAGAACTGATATAATTTTATAATTTATACTTTTAAGTTTATAATTTATATTTGGTGAAGTTCAATTTATAGTTTATATTTCTAAAGCTAATATAATTTTATAATTTATACTTTTAAGTTTATAGTTTATATTTTATGAAGTTAAGTTAAATTTATAGTTTATATTTTGAAGCCAATATAATTTATAATTTATATTTTTATGAAGTTAAATTTATAGTTTATATTTCTAAAGCTAATATAATTTTATAATTTATATTTTTATGAAGTTAAATTTATAGTTTATATTTCTAAAGCTAATAAAATTTTATAATTTATACTTTTATAATTAACTTAGAGTTATAATTTATAATTTCAAGAAATTAAATTTATAATTTATACCTTTATAACTAACCATAATTTATATTTTGAAGAAATTAAATCTATAAGTACAATTCACATTTTTATGAAATTGAGAGGATAATTTATACTTTTATGGGTTTACGATTTATATTTTTATAGTTAGTTTAGAGTCTATTCAATTTAGTGTAGAATAATGTGAAGATGTTGCCCGAACTTATAAGTTATAGATATGATATTAGTAGTTTATAGATAAAGAGACTTTATCAATATGTCTACGGGAGTTTGCGCATACCAAGACCATTACGATAGAGAAATTTAGTTTGCATCAAAATAGGTAATTTTGTGGGCATCTATAGATATTAGTTCGCTTACCAGTGCGATTGAGATTATAACATCTTAGGTCCTACTCATCGCATGAACTTTAGGTTGCAGTATTCTTACAGGGAATGGTTCAAAATTTTTAAGTCTTTAATTGCCTAAAAAAAATTTTGCGCAGGGATCTCCCTGTTATTTTGAGTTAATTAGTTTCTTAGGTTCACATTGAATTTATAGTTTAAGAGGGATTCGTTTAGAAATAACCAGCTACACTAGCATGTTGTATTGTGTGAAATTTGAGTCAGGGGATATTCCCCGTTTATCAGTTCTTAATGTTGTTTGCAAAATAGTATAATTTAAGTGTTAATTGAGGTATGTAAGTTAACGAAAAGGTCGATTTAATTAAAATTTACCTACTTTCCCGACTACACTGAGTACGGTACGATAGGCCCTATTGTAATATGTATCCACAATTAGTTTCCCATAATTATTTCGTCCGCATAGTCCCTGTGACTATGCCAACTACCAAGAAGGATTTATACGCCCTACTCATGGTTAAACACCAATAGTTCGTGGCGACCTCTGGTTAAGATTATGATTTTAGTGCATGTAGGGTCGATGACCCGAAATTATTATGAACTGTGCATTCATAAATGATAAAGTGCATAGGTGCAGGTTTGGCTGGGATCTCGCTTCAAAATCATTGATAACCGACGATCTCATTCAAATCTACACCTCTATAATTAAATAGAAATAATGAAAACAAAGTTTCAATAATAATAATTTATAATTCACAATGAAATCGTCCTTACTTACAATCTCAGAAAAATCAAAATCAAAAATTTGGCATAAGAGCAAGCATTTGCATTTGCATTTTTTTTGCTTAAAAAGTGACGAAATGTGTTAGTTTATATAGCCTCTGTTTGACGTGTAAGTATACATGCGTGCATTGATGCAGTAAAACAAATTCAGATTATTTTAATTCTCGAACATTCGATTTTTAATTTTTATCGATTTTGATGGCGATTTTTCAGTAAGAATTTTTGTTTTTATTTTTGAAATTTTATTTTCGAATTATTTTTTATTAAATTTGCCTCCATGATGGATTTCAGCATTTCCAGAACATTCCATGCTAAATTTAATCTATTTCTTATTTTTAAATTGTTTTTTATGATTTCTTTTCTAAAATATTTATTTTTTAAACTAAAATATTTATTTTTTAAACTAAAATATTATTTTTATAAATTTTATTGGGTCGTTTGGCCGTCATGATGGATTTCGCCATTTTTATGAATTGTTCTGGATTTTTATTCAAAATATCGATATAATTTTCTTTACGTAAGATTTTATGAAGATTTTCTTTAATTTTCTTTTTTAATTTTTACTAATCGCCTTTATTCGAATTTGTTTTTTGTTGTTTTATGTCTTTCGGTTATATTTGAGTAAGTTTTCGTGTAATACTTCTTGCTCGTGTTTTATTTTATTTTTAATTCAGATGTTTTATTTTTGGGTATATTATCTCTCTATTATCATTGTTTACTTGGTGTTTTATATATTTTTATTTAAGTAAACTTAATGCTGGGTATGCGTGTTGTGTACTGACACATTTCGTCCCATTCCCAACTTTGGGTCTAGAAATCAGTTCTAGCCCAACATTTGCTTAATATATGTTAATTAGAATGTTAAAATAAGGGTAGATAAATAGAAATGGCAAACGACACGACGAACGGCTTAGGGCCCCGTAAAAATGTCTCGGGAGTCCGGGCCCAGGAAATTCTACCCCCTTTTCCCCCTCCCGATGGTACTGCTGAAGGGACACATGATTTTATGAGGATGTGTGACCTGCATAATTTTTGAGTTGGCTTACAAAACTTTTCTGAAGGTAACACATCTTACTACTTATAGTTAGCCATATGTATGGCTTTACTTCATTTTTAACGTAAATTTTGAATCAATTTTTTCAAATGATTCTAATCTTAATGAATCCGAATGTTTCTTTGAATTGATGCACCTCAATTTAAATTTACGTGACCCATAGTTTTAGAAACGCCATTATAGAACAATTAATTCTCAATTAATTTTATATATTTATTAAAAAATTTATTTTTAATGTCAGGATTTTTAATAGTGACATTTTACTTTTTTTAATTACGTGCTCTTTTTCAGGTGCAATTTCATGACATTGAGATATTCGATGTAAGCCTTTCTCCGATTACCTATTATTATTATAAAATTTATCACTAAATTGTCTGAATTTTTACCTTTTTTAATTTGAATTTGAAAAATTCTTTTCATAATATCGGATTTTGTAAAAAAAAGTTATTTTAGAAAATTGAATTTAAATATTTATTTGAATATGTTAAAAAAAAATATCAAATCAAATCGAAACTTTTTTTAGGTTCTCAGGCAAAAACTTATTCCCAATTATCAACAATCTATTATGCCTGCTAAGTACACTTTAAAAACAAAAGTCAGATTTCTTCTGAATAATAAACTGAATTTTAAATAAAATTATTTAGTTGTTTCTAAATTTAAATGAAATTTTATTTTTGTTTAAATTGATAGTTAAGAAAATTTTTCTTAAAGTTGACTGTATGGCATGGTGTAGGATAAAATGGTTTGAATAAATTAATTAATGTTTTATATATGAACTTTACATGAAAGGAATAATTAATAAATTAATTTATAGAATCCAACAAACATCAAAGAAAAGTTTGTAGTTTATTATTGAGAACCAAAACATGTATAGGAAACTGAAAAATTTATTAATCAATTAATCTGTCAGTCAGTACTTATTAATTAATGCAAATTAAAAATATTAAAAAAAAATTTGGCAAATGGAAAGATTAAATTAAAATTTTATACCTTTGGAATCCTAGGGGAGTAGAATGTTTGTTATCATTATAAAGTAGAAATTAGGCGAACGAAAATTGAACTGAGAAAAATAATTTCCAGTAAAATAGAAGAGCGCATAAAATACATTCACAATTTTTTCGCTTAAATTAGTACAAAGCTGGACAGATAGGTTTTCCACCAAATAAGAAAATTCAAGATTTTCCGTAAAGAATTTGTTCCAACCATCATGATTCCATTTTCAAATTTTCTCACAAAGTCAAAATCATACTAATTTTTATTAAATGCAGTTGAGTTTGAAATAGTTTGACGAAAACGTTTTATAGACACCTTTGGACTTATTTTCCTTGTAAAATATATTTTATCTTCATTTTATTATAGATTTAAGCCCGCCGAGAGGGTTCGATTTGTTATGTATTTAAATATCATATTACTGACACTTAGGTTGACTTAACTACAATCAGTTTAAAGTTCAAGCATCTGAATTCCACCCGAATAAATTGAACAAACATCAACAAGTAGTTAGATCAACATCGGTATCAATATTCAAAAATAAACTAAATAAAGTTTTGAGTTTTTTAATGCTGGAATTAAAAACTGTTATATTTACTAACCATGATTACTGAAACTGAAACCATGTGTATCATTTGTGTATTATATAACACACCCATGGGCCACTACGTCTAGTGTTTCCAAACGAATAATCGAGTAACCGAGTACTCGTCTATTTTCAGGTATTTTCAATTATTCGGTTAACCGGGTAATTACGTCGAGTAACCGAGTAGTTACTTTAGATATAATTTTTTTTGTCAAGTCGATTTATGTACGAATATGATATCTATTAAAGGTGGTACCACAACTGGAATGATAAATCATTTAAAAAAACATGATATCAGTTTAAAACCTCAAACCAAAAGGAATGTTCAAAATTCTGCTGATGATTCGCTAGGACCAAGCACATCCAAAATACCTAAAGTTAGTGGTATGTTAACATTTATCAGTAGAGAAAGAGAATCACTGGAGGAAATTATATCGAAATGCGCAACAAAAGATGGTATTCCATTTCGTACAATTGTCAAATGCGATGCAGTTCGCTGCTTTGTAAACAGTCGTAATTACAAAATGCCAACCAGCGTATCGACTGTTCGAAAACACGTTCTAACATTTTTCAAAGAAAAAAAAGCTGAAACTAAGGATAATTTAGAAGCCAAAATTAAATCAGGACAAAAATTTACAATTACGGTCGATGAATGGACTGATATCGCTTTAAGAAGATATCTTAATGTCACACTGCAATCTATTTCGAGTCAAATTGTTCTTGGTTTGGTTCCGGTTATAGAAAGCTGCACATCTGAAAAAACCGAAGAACTAGTATTCAATCGATTGAAAGAATTTGGAGTAGATTTTGATTCTGACATAGTTGCTTCCGCGCACGATGGTGCAAACGTAATACGGCAAAATTATATCAGCTGAAAGCCAATTATGCTATAACCACGCTTTTCACCTAGCCGTCATTGAAACTTTTTACTCAAAACGTAATGAACCTGGTTATGTCGATGCTACCGAAGATGATGATGTAGAATTTTTTGAAAATGATGAAGATCAAGCGGAATCTAATGAAATAATAGATGAACTGGAAAACGACGATTTTTTACATTCAGAACTAGAAACAGTGGAGCTTCGAACAACACATAAAATCGCGATAGATGAAATGAGAAAATTATAAAATTCTTTAGAAAATCATCTTTAAGAAGCGAAATTTTAAAAAAATATACTAGCCAAAATGAGGGAAATTGTTTACGTTTGCTCTTAGATATAAAGACTAGATGGAGTAGTTTAGTATTGGCAACTGAGCGATTTTTAAAATTAATAAACTCAGTTAATCGTGCTTTGGTCGAGCTAGGGGTAGCACCTTATAAAAATGATAATATTGAATTGTTAAAAGAAATTGTTTCAATTTTAGAACCGGCAAAAATAGCTGTTTTGGAATTTAGTAAACAAAATTCTAATTTATTGACTGGAGACGCAACATTACTATATGTGTTTCAAGAATTAGAATTGATTAAAACTCCGCTCGCGACAGAATTCTTGTTTAATTTGAAATCTCGAATTGAAAAACGTCGAAATAAAGAATTGGTTACTCCATTTCTACACCACGGCGTGTATCCTGAAAATAACAAATTTTTTGAATATTCAACTAAACATAAAGTTAAAGGATTTGCAACAAAAATAATGAACCGTTTATTTCCCAACCATTCTGAAAGTTCAAGCACTAATGAAGATGAGGAGCCTGAGTTGCTAAACCCATACAAGAAATTACAAAAGTGTATTTCTTCGTTTACAACACCTAAACACCAAAATACCCGAAATTTAAGTTTGGAAAAAGAATGTAAGCTACTTGAAGTAAATAAAGGTAAACGTTCTGAACAACTTGAGAAATTGTACAATGCACTATTGACAATAAAGCCAACTTCTACAGCCTCCGAACGAGTCTTCTCAGTAGCTGGCACTTTGAAGACGAAAATCCGAAACAGAATGAACCCAGAAACCTTAAATGCGCTAATTTTTCTTAAATATTATTTCTTAAATAAATAAAAAGTTATATATACAATAAATATTTGATATATTTAATAAAATTTAATTAAATTCTTTAATTATTTATCTTTAATTATTTAATCTTTAATTATTTAATTTTAGTTTCGAGTATAATAACCGAGTAACCGAGTACTCGCCCAATTTTTTTTGTAATACTCGAATAACCGAGTATTACAAAAAATCGAGTAATTTGGAAACACTAACTACGTCAAATAAAACGTCATCTGCTATTTTATGCGTTGTACGATTAAGAATTGTTTAGGGGCCCATGAAATGCTCTGCCTAGAGGCCCGGAATTGCTGTCGGCGGGCCTGTATAGATTAACCTTTTTTCTATTTAACACAAAGTTTTGCTTTTTGAATATTGGCAGAATAATTCTAATTTGTCCAGAGCGCAATGATTTTGCACTTCAGTAAGTTTTAATTGTTGTCGAATGGATTCATAAAACCATTTTACTTTTGATTGAATAAAATTATATCGTGACATATGACAATCAACAATATCAATGTCTTTTTGGAAATATCAAAAGAAAGGAAACTAAAAATGTTGGTTACGGCTTTACTAAAATTATTGTATTTTAGCACATAAGGCGCATCCGATTATGAGATACAGGTATCAGAGGTTGATGGTTTGAATTTTTTTGCAATAGTTAATTGTATTACAGTATTCCAATCTTACTTGCATTTATTTGTAGCTTATCATGGTGCACCGATGACTCGATATTAAAAGTTTAAAACCTATATGTACAATATTCAATATCTTCTGGAGTTATTCATTTATATAAGAGATCAGCAACATAACACCGGTTTATTCACTGGCACCTACTAACAATGAAAAATGTTTAAAATATTGATTAACTTAGGAATTTGTGCATGATGCCAAACCATGGAAATCCTTTAACCGGAAAGAGAATGAGTATCATATGCGCAGGCCCTAGGAGAGGCGGGACTAGAGGGGCCACTGGCCCCAGGCCCCAAATCTTCAAAATTTTATTTGAAGAAATTTTTTTGGAAACAAAAATTAATTTTTAAAAATTCAAAAATTTGAAAATGGACTAATGATATAACTTCTTTGCTCTTATATATCAATCTAACATGTTTTTAAATAAATCAGATTGATCTAAGATTAGGAATTCTTCATTTAAAATTGCTTGATCGTTATTAAAATCCACGAATAAGAGATTTTTAAAAATATTTTTAAAAATATCCTTTTATTAATGATATGATATTGGGGCCCCTAATTTAAACCCAACTAGTGTGGAATTCGAAAGAATATTTTAAATTTCATTAAAATTTCTCTTCTAAAAAAAATGAAATGAAACGGCTTGAAATATTTCGAAAATTTCTCATTGAAGTTTTAAATTTAAAATTGTCGGTGTAAAACTGAATTAAAGTTTGTTTATATTGTTTGTGCTTCTATTTGATAAAAATTTCAATAAATTTTAATACTAAAAGTGAACAAAAGGTATGAAAATATTTTTTCGATTGAAATATATCCCTTAATTTAATGAATATTTAATTTAGATGAAAAGACACAAGAGCGACTAAATGGATTAGCAATGCTGCATATTAATAACGATATTGCAAGAAACCGAAATTTTAGTGAAATAATTGATAAATTTGCAATTTCAAAAGCCCGTAAATCATTAATATAATAAAATTTGTTTTTATATTGTGTTGTCGCTAACTATATATTTTGTTTAATTATTAAAAAGGAGCCCCAAAAAAATTTGGCCCCGCACTCTCCTAGGCCCTGCATATGCGCGAAAATAGAGTAAATTTATAAATACAAGACCTTTTAATTAAAATGTTACATCATAGCAATCAAAATTATTACATCACTTTATTTAACGAATGAAAAAGTCGAACAATTTAAAATTCTAAATTTATTTAACAATTTTTGTGGATTTTGCATAACAAATCATCATTGTCGACACAAAAAGCACAAAAATACTACTGTTTCTAATTTGGATCCAATTTTCTGTGAAAAAGACTCGAACCTTTCCCCGAATAGTGTTCTCATTGACGCTTATGATTTCATCTATTTTCAATTAAAGAATAGAATAAAAGACAAAAATAAAATCCGATTACTTGGAGCCCTATTAGAATTACCTATAGCCCTATGGTGATAATATGATTGGTGAATGCTGGCCAATAGTTCCATGATCTTATTGCACTGCTTAATATGGATTATTAGACCGTCAGATTCGTAATCGAGATGTAAAATGGGCCACAAGTACCCGTATAAAACGGCATCAACATAAGTCGGTTTATTGGAAATGAAAAATTCCTTCTCATTTAAAATGTATTCGAGAGAAGTTAGACATCGTTTCGCGGTGTTGTATAGCGTATCTTTTATGAATTCATCAGTTAATTTGGCTTTGTTGACAGTTTGGAAATTTAAACGGCTGCTTAAAATTTTGCCTGTTGCTCTTTTTTTCATGAGATTTGACCAAAATAAACTCATCGGAAATCCCACCGCTTCAGCGAACATAGATCGAGTGACCCCATTGTAATTTGAATTATGATACCACATCAAATAATCCACAGCTGGGATGAGATCCTGATGGATATTTAATGCCAATACGTTTAATTTAGCTAAATCTTCATCGTTCAAATTATACTCAACGCCATAATTCTGGAATGCAGGTTAGCGTTATCAATTTACTTTTGGAACTTTCAAACGATAAAAAATCACGTTTTCTTGTAAAAGCAAGAATATAAAAATGACAAGTTTAAGTTCAAAGTGATTGTGTAATAATTTTATAAAAACGATTAATAATAATAATAATAATAATAATAATAATAATAATAATAATAATAATAATAATAATAAAATTAAAAAAATAATAATAAAAAAATAATAATAAAAAAATAATAATAAAATAATAATAATAAAATAAAAATAATAAAATAATAAAATAATAAAATAATAATAATAATAAAATAATAATAATAATAATAATAATAATAATAAAATTAAAAAAATAATAATAAAAAAATAATAATAAAAAAATAATAATAAAATAATAATAATAAAATAAAAATAATAAAATAATAAAATAATAAAATAATAATAATAATAAAATAATAATAATAATAATAATAATAATAATAATAATAAAATAATAATAATAAAATAATAATAATAATAATAATAATAATAATAAAATAAAAAAAATAATAATAAAATAATAATAATAAAATAAAAATAATAAAATAATAATAAATAATAATAAAATAAAAATAATAATAATAATAAAATAATAATAATAATAATAAAATAATAATAAAATAAAAATAATAAAATAATAAAATAATAATAAATAATAATAATAATAATAAAATAATAATAAGACAACGAAAAATAAGAAAAAATCATAATAAGAAAGATAATAAATAATAATAATATAAAGATGAATCTAACAATGAATTTAAGTGTTATAGCAGTTTGTTTGAATAATAAACATGAAAAGGTGAAATTTATTATTATGATTAAGAATAATCTTAATATGACAAATATGTCAATGCTTCAATTCCTCAAGCCGCTAAGTTTCAACACAAATTTTCGGTTTTATATTCATCGAGTGTTATAGACTGTAAAATCTTAATAATCTCCAATCTTCTCATAATTCCCAACTACTCTTTTTTCAAAAAAGAGATGAAAAGTTAAAATAAAAATATCAAGTTAATGGATATATTATTTTAAATCAAAATAAATAGCAAAAACTGAGAAATTAAAACATCCAACAAATGAAATTGAGTATAAATTGTTGTTGGATTCTGTGAATAATATTACATCCGAGTTAATTCAGAAAAGTTTTGATGGGTGAAATTTAAGATTTAATAATTGGAAAAGATTTGGTGCTTGGTAAAAATTTTAAGGAAATTTATTGAGCTTAAGCATTAACAGCTTAACAATAAAACAATATCTAATGGGAAATCTGATTTTTCAGATATAATTTATGTCTAAGAATATAGCATTTATTTGGAATTATTTATCTTTTAATGCTCACCTGATAAAGGCTGTGAAGAAATATCATGCACCTTATATATTATTTGGTCTTATAAAGATTAATATGAAAATTATTGAATTAAAAAAGGATCAAAATTGAAACCAAAGGACAAATACAATAGAAAAAAATTCGATTTTCAGATAGACTTTGAAAATATGTTAAGTGGTTTAAAATTAAAATTTATGATGTGGTTCATAAATAAATGTGCAAAAATGATTTTTTCTTGAAATATATCGGTTTCTAACTATCATCACATATTGGTGTACATAACTCAATTAATCGTTTTTATAATTTCAAATTAAGTTGTTTTCTGTGATAAATTCCAAAATTTGTGCTACTTATGCATAAAATATTTTTATATTGAAATTGATATTTTCATTAAACATCATTAAAAAAGATTAAACAAAATCTAAAATTGAATTTCAAAACTAGAATTTTCGAATTTCCAAAAAATAGTAATAAATAAAATTGAAGTTTATTATTATCAACTTTTCATAAAAATCATGCACTTAATATTTAAAAAAATTTTAAATAAATGATTAAGAAATACATAATTAGAATAATAGTTGAAGAAAAGTAACCTCTTTTCTAAAATAAGGAATTATGTGCTTAAGCCCAACAGAACAATTTAAACTATGTTGAAGAAATGGTAATGAGTAATTTGGACATGACCATGGTTTAATATTTGTGAAAATATTTACTGGAGCTTGTGCTATTTTAACATAGGTCTAATAAACCATATTAATTAACAAAAAATATAGAAAATAAAATTACAATAACAGCTAAACTCTCTGGATCGATCGACTCTAATGCACCTAATGGTGGCCAAACATACAAATTCATAAAATTTAACTATAAGAATGTAATTTATTATATATTAATTGCAAATAAATTTTCAAAAATGTAATATAATATAATTGTATAAACGATTTGAAAATAGATTTTGTACACTTTTTAAAACAACTTAAATAAGAAAGTACTATAATATAATCAGAGTTTAAAATTTATAAAAATTATCATTTATTTATATCCAATGTAAATTTTAAAATCTAGTATTATTTAAAATATAGTGTGTATCAATAATAAACTTATTATTATGTAGTCTTCCTCATCGTAACCACATCTTAATATTACAATAGTTTAAAGACAACGTTAGAACTGTGACACATGATTGGTACGAGATGGTTATTAGGCTTTACATTTATATAAGTCGAATATGTCATGACTAAATAAAATCTACTTTTGTAAGGTTATATCGACTGACCAATATTTATCTCATCGACTAACGCTATAGTTCAATTTCATATTTGTCACTAAAGTTCAAATTCTAACAGTCACAACTTCTAATTAAAATTCAATTCGACCAAATCACGCACCTTATAAGTGACGAGGTACTATGTAGCTTGGGTGGAATCTGAAAGCTATGTTGAGAACCTTATCATATATTAGTTGGAAATAAAAGATATTTACCCAAGTATAAAGCATCGAGAGAATTTTCATTCGCAGAAGCGTTTGTAAAGAAAATGAAATGCAAAAAAAATGTTTAACTGTAATAAGCAGTACAAACGAAGAAAATTATCGAAATATCTAATAACTCTAATATTTATTTAACTGCAAAAATACATTTTACTGTAATATCACACACACTAAACTTTTTTTACTTTGGGTTTAAACGCCTTAGGATTATATTTAAAATTAGGCAAGTGTCCTATTTTACTCAATATAGCCATTCGAAAGAGTAGCTTAATGTAGAAACGCTATATATGACTGGAGCAAAAGTAAAGCTAACTTCAATTCATTATCTGCTATCAAATAAGATTCTTTTTACAATTGTAGCGATCATGGAGTAGGATGCGAAGTTATAGTTTGAATTAAAAGAAATGTTTGAGGCTAGATTACGATACAGGACAACATACTGTCATTAAAATCGAAATATGAGGCAAAGCTCTGTTTAGACAATATTATATATTTTCTAACAAGTAGAACCCACTTGATCCAAATAATATATTAGGATAAACTAAAAAATACGGTGAAATATACAATGGACACCTACTACACTTTAAATAAAAATTCACATTTAATTCAGTGAATTTTCAAAATTATAACAGCAAATAAATTATGAAACACTTAAATCGTTTATTATATAGCTGCCAATTATCACAATTGAGGTTTACATTAATAAAACTTAAAAATGAAACAAAATTTTAAATTCATTATATTCATATATTTAACATTAATCACTTTGAACATAACCTTTTTCTTTTAAATGATTTCTAAATAAATAATAAAGTACAAATTAATTTAAAAAAAACAAAACTTTAGATTTATTACAAATTCATCCTCAACTTCTTCATTGTCCCAATTTTCTATCCAAACTTCTTTATCGGACGGATCTTTATCAAAGGCATCCCATGCTGTTAACGTAATTAAAAAATTATTTTAAAAATGTGTAAAATCAACATTCAAACTGAAATTCTTCAAATTCATTTTCTTCGTGAAAAGACTTTATATCATACTGAAAATTAACTTGCTCATTTTGAATGTTTAAATCAGACATTTTATTTTAATTAAACAAACAAAATTACTTCTATTAAAATAAGAAATAATTTAAAATTTATTAACACAAATTTTATTAACTTGTTATCTGGATAGATTGCTAATTAATTTTTATTTATAATTGTTACTAGCTATGATTATTGTTAACATCATATTTAAAAATTTTAAAATATTCTTTTGAATCCCAGTCATTTATTAACATTTATACATTTTTGGAATGCACTTTTTAAGGAATTTGTATTGTATTGTAATATTTTATTTTTTTTATACATTGGTTGTTTTGGTTCTATATAAATTATGATCTCGCACGTTGTACGTGGAGAAGAATTTATTTTAATTTTTTTTAAAGGTAAATCGCTATAGAAAATTGATTAAAAGAAGTAAAAATTCAATAACAGAAATTAAAAATTTTATAAATAACGATACTATTTTTGACAATTTCAATTCTGTGGTTATGCCAATATTTTAAATATTCAATCATAGAAAAAGCAATTCTAATCTTCAAAGGATAATTAATTTCCCTCAAGCAATATTTTAAATATTCAATCGTAGAAAAAGCAATTCTAATCTTCAAAGGAGAATTAATTTCCCTCAAGTAATATTTTAAATATTCAATCATAGAAAAAGCAATTCTAATCTCCAACGGATAACTAATTTCCCTCAAATAATATTTTAAATATTCATTTGTAGAAAAAGCAATTCTAATCTTCAACGGATTAATAATATCCCTCAAGTAATAAACGAATATTCAATCGTCGGCTATAACCAAAATTGAGTGACTACGCCGGCTGACCAACATTGTAAATAGACTGATAAAAATAAGGTTCTTTTTATTTATGTGTTGTTAATAAATTTATATAATATCATCAACAATTTAAATTTTATTAACTAAATTATTATAATTAATTTTTATCGTCATTTCAATACATACATTCACCCCAGCTTTCCCGAGACAATTTCTTTACTGGTGACTCGGCTAGGCTCATACACCTTCTCTAACACAACACACAGTCAAAAATAAATACACGAGTATAAATATAAACTAATAACCATACTACTGAACATATCATAACAGAATTATTAAGGAATATGCAGGAAAAAATTTATCTAGAAATCCTATACATATTATATATAAGAATGACTTTTAGGAATTGTTTTAAACTGAAAGATTCAAGTAGAGTATAGTAAATAGAATATGGCAACGAGGAATTGTTCGTCAGGAATCCTATAATTTTTCTTTTGTATCCATCATCCAGGGGGTATTTATCTTATAATTTCTATATTTTATGTAAATAAATTATTGACAATAAATTCATATGAATTTATAATAGTTAGATATATTTTTGTTTTAATAATTGGAGTTGGCGGTTTTTGTGAAAAATTAAAAACTTGTTATTTATAAATCCTTTGATTAAATATATATTGTTGGTTTCAAGATTCAAGAAATGACTGCATTCAGTACAAGAGAAGGACAATTTTGCTTCAATAGCCTACCGTTTGGCTTAGCAACAGCCCCTGCGACTTTCCAGAGACTGATGCACACAGTGCTAGAAGGAATGCTATTCAAGGGAGTAGTAGTTTATCTAGATGATATCTTGGTATATGGTAAAAGTCAAAAGGACCACGATGAGCTATTAAGGGAAATATTCAGAAGAATTCAAATGGCAGGACTGAAGATAAATCCAGAAAAATGCAAATTCAATAAAACAGAATATATGTACGGAAAAAAATTCATAATTCGCACCGACCACAAAGCATTGGTTTTCATGAATACTACAAAAACGCCAATCAGTCCGCAGTTCCAAACATGGTTAGCTAACCTGTTGGAATATGATTTTGAACTAAAATATCGGAAAGGCGAAGAACACTCGAGGGCAGATGGACTATCAAGATTAAAAAGTATGATTTGCACCCAGTGTCAAACAAGACATGAAGAAGCTAAGGAAGGAAAATCAAAGATTATATATATATATATATATATATATATATATATATATATATATATATATATATATATACTATCCAAAGAACAGAAGCTATGGAAAAAGTATGGGAACAACAACAAAAGGACATTCGGTTTCGAGAGCTTCGAGAGATATTGGAAAATGGAAGTACACGGGATAAAAAGAATTGTTTTCCTTTTAATGTAAAAAATACACGAATTAATGGAGGATTGATGACAGTAGAAAAGAACAAAATTTCTTAATGTTAGTCCCAGAAACATTTTCAGGCCTGCTAACAACAACCCTACATGAAGAACTATGTCACATTGGAGTTAAAATACTGTTTCATTATATGGAAAAGATATTTTATAGACCGAAAATGCAAGAAACAATCCAACTCTGTTTACGATGTTGCGAAATCTGGGCTAAGAGAAAGATCGATCAGACAAGAACCAAGGAAACATTTATTCCTAGATATAACTCTGAATTCCTAGAACAGATTGTTATAGATGTGGCTTACATGGAAATAAGCGCCATAAAAAAATATATGGTAGTAATGGTGGACCGTTTTAGCAAACTGATTTCTTTAAACTGCAATCAAGAAGCAAGACGAAGGGACAATTTTCACAACAAAACATCTATAAGCAATAACCAGAAACAGTTGAGAAAACGATTTACGAAAGCAAATATGAATTTTCACAAATTTTAGTTGAAACATCCAAACGAAAAATTACAATTCTGTTGATAATTTGGAAAACAGAAAAAGTCTGACTAGACATATGAATTTCGATTCAAAAATTAATTCTAAGATACAGGGCACACTAGGCTAGATATCGAGTAGAAAAAATTGTAAAAATCTAAATATTACCCCCATAATTTTAAGAAGAAAAAGAAAATCTAAAAGTGTAAGAAATTCATAAACCTGATCCTTAAAATAACGACGTTCATTGACGTCACAAAAATTAATTAGATTTTATTTATTTCTTATAATGAATTAATTGCACAATTACTTAAAACAGGGGTGGGAAACCACATTGAAATTTGTCGCCTCCAAATGGGGCCGCTGTCAAAAAGTATTTTAACATTAATTTATTTCATTTCTTTTGTTTATAATCAGTCTCAAGATTTGAAAAATGCAGCTGTACGAAATATTATGGAAAATTTTATTATTTATGAATCGAAAAATTGATGCAAATAAGTCATCATTTCACAAATAAGTGCTCAATAATCTTATTTATTCTTCTACATACGTTTTGTATTTATGGGTGTGAATGATTGGGTGTGAAGACCAATATTTCCCATTCCGAATATACAAGAAATGTTAATATTCTATACGGCATCAAATATTTTACCACCATTGATCAAAGAACTTGATTTAGTTAATGTCATTATTTATTAGGTTGGAAGGCATGAAACGGGCGTTAAAATTAAAAAAACAAAAAGCGCTAAGTTTTATGTTATTTATTTTATTCAATCGAAATAATTTCTATCAGCATCTACAACTTTCTGCCAACGATTGGGCAAGTCATTTATGCCTTTTTGAAAAAGTCTTCGTTTTTAGAATTAATAAACAATTCGAAGTCTTTTATTACATCGCCTTGGTTGTTGTATATTTGTTCTCTTAAAAATAAATCATAATTGCAAAACCGGTAATAATCGGAAGGAGAAATATTCGGTGAATATGGAGATGTCGCAAAACTTCATATTGTAGAGAACAAATTTGTCAACAGTGATTGAAGCTTTAATTGGTCGTGTGTTATCCATACAGTAATATTGCGCCTTACCGACTGAGCAATGCTGGTTGCTTTTTCATAAGTTTCCCATGAATGACATCAACTTCATGGCAATAGGACACCGCTGTTATGGTATCGCCTGGTTTTAGGAAGGAATAATGGATCACACCTTTGGCATTCCACCATACCGTGGCCATAACTTTTTTTCCATTAATGTTCGGCTTAGATGTGTGTCCTGACGGTGTATTCTTATCTACCCATTTGTTTGTACGTTTTTTGTTATCATATGAAATCCATTCTTCATCAAGTGATAATTTGTGGTAAAAATAATAATTGTTCATTACGAAGCAATAAAGATGCGCATATGGTCTTGCGGTTGAGCATCTGTGATTGCGTCAGTACATGCGGCACACACACGTCCAATTTTTTACCTTATTTATGACATGCAGATGTTGTAATACAGTTGTATGGCTAAATCCTAGTTAAGACCCAAGTTTACAAGTAATTGTGTGTGGTTCCCATTCCATAGTCGTTCTTAATTCCTCGATATCAAGACGGGTCAGTGGCCTTCCTCGAGGTTCGTTGGTGATGCTCAAACAAAAATTTTGGAACCAATATCGAGTATTTTTTTCGTTAGTGTATCCATCTCAGAATGCTTGATTGATGTTTCTCGAAGTTTGAACTGCTCTATGACTCCATTTTAATTCGTATAAGAACAGTAGGTGTAAATCGCGTTTTGTTTCGATCTGGTTTCTGGGGGAAAAAATAAAAAATGAATACAAACCCTAAAAATTCATACGAAAGGAGTAAGCCTTTAAAATTTAAAGATAAAAATATTGAGCGCACAATACACACAACCTCTCTTAGTCGAAGTTGAACATAGGCTTAACAAAAACGCCCGTTTCATGCCTTCCAAACTAATAGTAACTTATACATCTATCTATAGATTTCCATTGAAACAGGTTTTTGCTTATTTAAATTTTTATTTTATACCTTAAATAATTTGCTCTATTTGTCCAGTTTTCATTACCAAATTCCAGTAAACCTTTCGGTACTTTTGTCGTATTTCCTTACAGTTAAATAATTAGTTAAATAAATAAATAATTAAACAAAAAACATCTCTAAATAAAAAAAATATATTTATACATATTTATACATAAAAGAATTTAATATCTTCCATTATATTTCCAAAAGAATCATTACCATATTTCGCACGTGTACTTCACTATTAATTCACTATAAGTGAACCAGAAATAAATAAAAATAAATTCACATTTATTAAAAATTAAAGATAAATCTTACGAAATTATGTCATCATTAAAAATTGAGTTTTCGGAATTTTCGTCAAAAATTATTTCGGTTATTTTTTTCTAAAACTTTCTCTAAATGATTTACTATAGTGCGTTTATTCATTACAACGATTCTTCATATCAACATTTCGCATGCATTTTCTACTATGCGCTGTGTTTTTTTGTGTCAGTTTTTTTTCTACCACTTTCCCACTTTTCATATTAAATGCGTTATTATTCATTTCAAAGCTAAAAATCAACACACAGGTAAGTTTGTGTGTTTATATAAAATAAACTTATTGATTTATTTTAAACATTTTAGATGTATCTATTCATTGCAAACGGGTGTTTATAATAAAGATGACACCTTTCTATAATATCTCGACATTGGTTACTACGACGTATTACTTGAAAAGGATTTTTAAAGAAGGTAATGCAAGTCATTTCGACACACTGCCAACTTCTACTTAGACCTCTATTGACACAGTGCACTCCAGTGCATCGCATTGAGGTTTAGTTTGTAGCATTTAATTTTGGTTCGTCAGAAAAACTATTAGTAAAAATCTGCGTGTGAAATAACAAAATGAATAGGAAAAACAAAGAGTTATGGATTCAAAAAACTTCATAAAAAAATTTCATAAACATAAATGATCAACATAAAGAATAAAAATTACTGTTGTTTAGTAGTTTCGAATCAAAATTTCAATTAGTTTCAAAAAGTAAATATCCACTAGTTAAATCAGTGTTTACTTATAAAACTGGCATAAACATACTCATTAGTATTTTATTCTTTTGCAATGGCATACACCAGAAACCACTCAGATACGTTTATTATAATATAAGAAAAATATCAATAATCTTAAATTTTAGAAACATTCATACTTACTTTGATTTCAAGCTGATGTTCTCATTGATAGAGCAACTACACAGAAACACAATACATACAAAAAACACATGCAAACTTTCGATATATAGAAATGCACCGCTGACATACGCTTCTATAATAACTTTATTTTAGACAATTTTGAGGAAAAAAAGATCGCTGAAAATGTTTTTAAATGTATTTTTAAAGAAACTATGTTAAATTGTCATGAAAATGACGAAATATCACTGTAAGAATTATTTTTGAGTTAAAATTAAGTTAAATATTCATTAGAATTTCTGATATTTGTTTTAGAAATGTTTTCAGAAAAAACATTTTTGATGATAGATTTAATTATTCTTAAAAAAATATCTGACTTATATATCAAAATAATTCCAAAATAAGTATAAAATTAATTAAAAAATATTTATAATACAAATGTTGACTAAAAGTAATATTTAAGAACTTGAATAGTGATCTCATATCTATATTCAAGCCTTAAAATTTACTTAAAATTAAACATCTTACCCGAATGCCATTTCTAAAATCGCTAAAATAAATATTCTAGAAAAATGAAATTCATTAAATTGGTGAGTCACCAATTGTAGACCAATTGGTGTACACACTAACCACCACTATAGAAAATCTATCTCAGCGGTGTTTGGTGTATATACCTATTTGTTGAGTGTGATTTTTGGTGTGTATAATTTATGCGATTCAACAAATTTGAAATTTATAAAAATTTTTATAATTTCTTCTCAAATTTCTATATTCTAATTGACCACCTTAATTCTTTTACAATGATTTATTTATTCTTTGAATAGATTTTGTTTTAATTCAATTTTTTATTGTACTCATGATCAATGTTCCCTCTAAGCCATAAGCAGCAGTGCGCGCAAAGTCAGCTGCCTTTAAATACAATAACTATAACTGTAGCGACTATGTTGAAAACTAAGTAGATAACCGGTCTTCGCTGGTGGTGGTCCATTTACATCGACAATTTCCGTGTGCTTTTTACTAGGAACAACTGCCATGAAACGGTTGAATTAAATATACTGCGCTGTGGAGTTGGAGGTGCTGCGCGCGCGCACGCGTGCATCTTAGAGGGAACGTTGCTCATGATGGATTTTGACTTTTTTTCTTATGTTATGTCTTTTTGTAATATTTCTATACTATAAGTTGCAAAACTCGTTGCATTTTAACTATTTTTTTTATAATTATTATTTATTTTTGTATTGTTTTTTGTTTATTATCTGTGAGATTATAACTGGAGATATTAAAATTTATTTTAATGATTTTGAAAAACATGACCATAAACCTGGACCAAGTTGAATTAAACTATATGAGAAAACATCAAGAAAAAAAATAAAGTAAATAACATATTGAAAATCAGTAAATATATATATTTAAAATGACGAGGCCGAACATGTCACAAGCACCAACATAGTTAAGGGGAAAATCAAATAAAAATCATTGAAATCCATTAGCACCCACGGTAGTCAAATGAAGACTCCATTGTTTAAGCTTTGAATGTCCATAATATTAATTTAGTTCGCTTAAGAAATGCGGTTGTCATTTGACTACCACCGATATTATCAAGTTTATCTATACAGGTAGGTAAACAAAATATTTTTAGGTAATTTTTACTTCGTTTCGATGACCAATTAAATCTATTGCTGCAAAAAAATTTTTAAAAAATTCTGGGCCTTAATGGGTTAAATTCAAAAAAATTAATTAAATAAATTGTTTACTTGTTTAAAACAATTTATTTAATGCACGATAGCAACCGATGCAACATAATTATGAAACACACTGGTGGTGGTATCACAATATAAAAAGAATTCAAAAATAAATAAATTTGGTTCTATCTGAATGAAATGAATATCTTAATTTAATAAATAACGCTGCAAAATAGATTCTCTATCCATATGCTTCCGCGCGTCGTGCTAATATGAACGGTGCAATCGAATGTGCGCGTCAATCGTCTCCACAGTATAAATGTTTGGGCGTGAGAGAGTGTTAATTGTAACGGCTGCCGCGAGATGGAGTTGACATAATTTTGTGCATATTCAAATTTACTTACGTCAAAATCTTAGCGACCACATTCGGCACAACGTTTCTAGTGTTGATTCAGAGAAAATAAGTTTAATTCAAATAGCACGTTTTTATTCGAAAGCGATTTGCTTGAGTTGTTCATTTTTATAATAGTTAGCCTCTTAAGTGGTTTATTTCGTCAAACGAAATGCGCTCCTCAGCGGCGAATTTTGTTATCCGCTAGCTTATACGTCTTGAGCATAGTGTTACAAAAAATAAAAAAATATCTTATTGGATGATATTTATTAAGATAATATGTTAACAGAAGTAATATTTATGATATATTTTTAACATATTTTGTCAATTTAGGTCAATTTAGTTGATGAAGTATATATCCGTCATAGCCACTTAAGATGTTAATAAATAAGTATGCATTTCCACATAAAATCATACATATAAACATCATGCAATAATTATTTAATAAAAATGATTTTAAACACTTCACAAAGATAATTAACATCTAATTATAAATATCTGAGTATATATAATAGTATACCTAAAGACATGTTTCATTTGTTTTACAGAATAAATATAATTAATATGTTAGCAACATTCAAATAATTTATTTGAATGAATTATTGAAAAAAAATTTAATTAATTAATATTAAATTTAAAGACAAGAAAAATATTTTTAGTTTATAAAGGTTAAATATGCCACCGAAGGGAAAGAAAAAAAGTAAAAAGAAAGGAAATGCATCTAAAAAACAAGAAAAAGATATTGAAAATGCTCCAACAACGGTTGATACTGATGACATTTTTGAAGACAAAGAAGCCCTTCTAAAGGAAAAGTTAGAATTATTTATTTTAATTTAATAAAATTTTTATGAAATTTACAGATTAATCGAAGTAATTACAGAAATTGAAGATACTAAATTGGAAAAGGAAAAAATGTAAGATAGCTTTTGTTGATAAATAACATTAAAATTATTTTATTTTATCATTTATAATAAAATTGCAGTTATTTATGCTTATAGTTAATGCATCTTTTCTTTTTACCAATTATTTATTCTTATATTATATCCTAAGAGTGAGCCAAAATTTCGAGCACTCACTGAATTGCTCAAATTTCAAAATCAAAACGGCTGAAATTTCCAAAAAGACTGTTTATTAAATAATTTTGGGATACGCTACTATGAAACCATTTGAGGAGTTGAAAATTCACACCTATCCGACGTTATAAAGGTCATCCTTACACTGCAACCCATCCGTAAAACGTTAATAAAGTTCAATTTTAAAGGAAGATTAAAACAGCATTTCTAAACAGTTTATTTAAAATTCTCAAAAATGCTCGAAATCAACTATTTAATTTCATATACCAACATTCTTAAGAAGCGGAAAATTATTCCTAGCTACAAGTAGACCAAATCCATTTCATGACAAATAAAAAAATTACAAAAAACATTCCACATACTTCGAGTGGTTGGAAGCAACGTTCCCTCTAAGCTGCGCGCGTGCGCGCGCGCAGCACTTCCAACTCCCCAGCGCAGCAAAATTATTTTCAGCGCAGTATATTTAATTCAACCGTTTCAAGGCAGTTGTTCCTTAGGAATTTTTGATACTCAATATTATTATGTGGTTCATTTTGAATATTTAAAAATTTTCAATGTTAATAACCAGATGCATAATAACGGTATATTTCTGTAGTGTCGTTTTAAAACTCTTACAACCACGTTATAGCATTTTGACGCTCATTTGTATTTAAAGGCTGCTCAGCGCAGCTGACTTTGCGCGCACTGCTGCTTATGGCTTAGAGGGAACATTGGTTGGAAGTGGTCACATTTTTACTCTTGCATGTCCGCGCTATTACTATAATCATTACCTATTGCTAAAGATAGAAACGCTAGAAGTATCCTCACGACTACCTATGTGTTGGTTACTTAGGGAGAATAATTGCATGATCAGATTGATTCCCTAAGTTTCCTTCATAATTTGACAAAAATCTCCCATACGGGTGCCCGTGATGATGTGTCACGTTGGTGGTGCACACGCAGGTCGGAACTTACAGGCAGGTGAGCCCCTGTGTTAGGACTACTCCCTGTAATGTTCACTGTACGGGTTCCGGAGTGCCATAGAAGGACTTACTTCGTTTGGTTACTTGCTCAATCTAGTACGACCCTGGTCCAAAGGGACGACTTTACCTTCTCAATACTGAGATACTACGAAATATGTCGAAATCTAACTCAGACAAACTAGTAAATAAAAATGAAGCATGTGACAGACATTAACAACATTTATTACATATGATGAAAAAATATTCTATCTGTAGTCACGGGTCTTCTGGGAGAGGAAGTGTTTTAGACGGAACGATCCGATAGGTCTCCGTCTGTACTGGCAATTTCTCTTTTGGAACCTGAGCACTCGAGGCTTGGGCAGCAAACAGAGATGCTTCTAACGCGGCAATCTTGTCTCGACGTTTCTGATTGCGCTCGGCCCGAGAAGGACGCTTTCGCTTCTTTGAATTTATTGTTGCAGGTTCGGTTGGATGACTCGACAGAGGAAGAGGAGCCGTCTCCTTGGTTACTATTGCTGTCCATTCGAAGTCCCCGACAAGACCGGTTCGATAATCGGCAAAAATTTGAATCCATGCCCCGCGCAATTTGTCAGAGGTAATTGCGGCTCATTCGTTTGATGTTGCAATGGGAACACGTTAGTTCCATCTTTAATCGGGTATTCTCGTACCTTTCCCCTCAGCTCCGACTCAGAGTACACTTGATGTAAGGCTTCGGATTGGGCCTTAATCGTCAATCACTGACAGCGACTCTCCTCAAGGAGACTGTCTCTGCAGTGCTCCAATCGCAAAATCTTCGTCTTCTCCTCTTTCATCTGTGGCGGGGAGAACCACGTGTGTTCGAGCGTCTCGACACGCTTCTTTAGAACCCTGATGTGTTCCTGTAATTTTTTAATATCTGTATTTTTATCTGAGCAAGAAAAGCATGGTTTCGGCCCGCGTGGAGGCAAGTTTGGTTCGGACGTATCTGAATTAAGTATGAAAATTACTAAATGCAAGAAAACTTGTCGTTGAATAAAAAATATCCGACATTTTTTCGACAACTATTTCCATTCCCTCCTCCTCGACGACAATTTTGCTGTAATCTACTCACCTCTGTCGTTATAACATCGAGGTTCGTAGTGGGTATTTTAATTATTGAGGGTGAGATTTGATCAATCGGTTCAATTAAGAAAAAATTTCAGTTAACTAATTTTAAATAAAAACCTTACATTATATTAATTATTATATATGAGTTGCGTGTAGAACATATTCTACTGTTAGTGGTGGAATTCTACCTTTGCTAATGATTTTTCGACCGAGACAATTACTTGTGATTGTAAGAAATGGAAACGAACTCTACTATCAGTATGTTAATTAATTAAATTTTGTACTATTAACTTCATTATCCAAATTTTTACATAATTCACATGTTGTTACGTTAGAATACTGGGTTTCATGTTGTAAAGTTTACAATAGAGTTTACTTAGAGAAGAGATTTATTCTTTCATGAAACTCAAAAAGAATGAGGTTCCACAGCTTACTGATGCCAAGTTTATTTGCGACCTTGCCTTTCTGAAAGATTTAACTGGTCATTTGAATGCATTAAATTTAAAACTTCAGGGCAAAAGACAAGTCATTACACA
The DNA here is from genome assembly GCA_959609185.1 of Schmidtea polychroa. Taxonomy (NCBI): domain Eukaryota; kingdom Metazoa; phylum Platyhelminthes; order Tricladida; family Dugesiidae; genus Schmidtea; species Schmidtea polychroa. The sequence continues at coordinate 83,504 of CAUHTR010007368.1, read as the reverse complement.
GATGTATGACAGTGTTAAATCATTCAAAGTCAAATTGTCTTTATTTCAAAGACAGCTTATTGTAGGCAACTTAGCCCATTTCTCAACTTTGAATTCCTTAGGAAAAGTCGAAAACCAATCCCTGAAAGAATATGCAGATATAATTTCAGATTTGCATCAACAATTTGTTTTACGTTTTAACGATTTTAAGGCACTTGAACCACATTTTCAGCTTTTTGCAACACCATTCGCCGTTGAGATTGAAAATATAGCAGAGGAACTGCAGATGGAATTAGTAGATCTTCAGTGTGATTCCATATTGAAGCAAAAGTATTCAGATGTTGGAATTCTAGAATTTTATCAGTTTGTTTCAAAAGAAAGGTTTCCTATGTTACTTTCTGCTGCTGCAAGGATGATAGCAATGTTTGGAAGTACGTATGTTTGCGAACAATTTTTCTATTCCATGAAAATTATCAAATCGCCATTAAGATCTAGGCTTACTGATGAACATCTGCAAGCATCTCTAAGACTGGTTTCATCACAGGACATTAAACCTAACATTGATGCCTTGGTTGATGCTAAACGATGCCAGGTAAGTGGGCAAAACATGGATTGATTTCACAGTAACATTAATTTTAGTATTTTAATGTAAGAAAGCAGCATAATGAATGCTAAAATATTAAAATAAAATGTTTTTTAGTTTTGTTGAGTTTTTAATTAAATAAATATTAACGTCGGTGTTTCAGACTCCACATGTTCTGGAAAACAATTATTTATGTTGCGGCCCGCCTGCTCATGATACTAGTCTAATGCGGCCCGCAGGCCAGTTTGAGTTTGAGACCCCTGTTGTAAACAGACATTTTAAGTTATTAGTTGATATCCGGAAATGGTTTTGTCTAATACAATAATTGTTTATGCAAAATCTGTGTGATTATCTGAAGTGGACTACGTAATTCAATCTGTTCTATTTGTTTAACATCAGCATTATAGGTAAGATCGACAGTTTCAACTAAACAAAACAATATAAACTATCTCGGTTCGCATAAACTTATCAGCAGCAATCCCGATTGGCATTGACCATTTAGAAAAACTTGATCTAGGTATAGAATTGACATTATTGGTTTAAATTTCGGCCGACCGGATGGATGGAATGTTTACAAAAAATTCGTTGTTCATGTAGGTTAATTCAAGATTTCTTCTTGGGCGAGGGTCGTGTAATAAGAATTATGCCGATTAGCGAATAATCACCAAATCTATGGAAAGAAAATAATTTGTTCACTTAAGCGAATAATGCTACTCCTACGCTTATGGAGATGAAGGTACTGCATTGAACAATGAAAAATCTGGTAATAGAAATGCCTATGAAATTTCCGACGAGTTTGGATATTTTATAGAAGAATATCTGAGGATTTCCTAATTACTTCATCAAAGATCGAATTGAAAGTTTTCACTACGGAAGTACGATGGATTTGCTAAGATTCGAAATTTCTCATGTAGGCCATGCGTTCTTTTGAATTTAATTGCTATCGGAATAAATGATCTGGAGGGTAGTTTTTCAGGATTACTGTTACGAAAATATCTCCTCCGGTTGCTCCTCGATGACGACAACTCTTTCTATGGAATTATTTTACTGTCGCACTCCAACATTACTGGCTTCTCCACTTACCATGGCTCACCTGGGGATCACCGGTATTGCTACCGAACGTCTCCAGACGACCACGATAGACGGATCTACCCAACTCATTAAAACAAAAAAATAAAAATATAAAAATTATTAAACGTTTATAAATGGAATTCATTATGTTTTCAATAATACGAATTACAATATATCAAATCTACCTGGTGACCATGCCTTTTGGCTCAGAATATGATATACCGCATCCGACCTCTCTATCAACTGGAATTCATTTCTCAACCACATTCTCTACGGAATAATTCAATCCCTCGACATCACAAATTTTCGCACGTTCGATCTCATACTACTTTTATGATTCTCATCTGGATAATCACACATTCTCGAAAAACAGCATTTTCAAATCATTGTTCTTGTCATTCCGGATCTTGGGCTATCATATTCGGAGTCCACAAACGGCATCGTTACCAGTCCCGTGAAAAGAGAAGTCGAAAATTTTCATTAATATAAAATTTTGATCTAGTAAATCTTGTAATACAATAAAGTAATATTCATTAATACATAAACTCATGTCATAAATAAGATAGGAATTGTTTACTTGTTATTTCTGGCTTATGGTTAAACGGTCAAGCTGGATTCGGTGTATGAAGCTTTCGTAGTAATTATCTATATGAAATTCGTTAGTAAACTTAAAATTGATAGTCTTCCAATAGTTCCTGTGGTAGTCCTGTAATGTGTTTGGTTATCTTGTAAAGATTTCGATAGAATTTGTAAACGGTTCAGTAGATTTGTAGATGTGAGTAGTTTTTAAAATTAATAAAAATTTTTTACCTGTAAAGATTTTGGTAGAGTTGAGGGAATGACCAAGTGGTCTACCTTATATAGAATATTTTGTCCAATCAGGACTGAGTTAGATCGTATTTTTTTATTTTTTTTATTTTTGTGTTTTAATTGTTTTTCTTAGGCTATTTATTTGTTTTATTTTGTTAATTTATTTATTTAATTAATTCCTATATTTCTTTATATTTTGTGGATTTTCGTTGGCAATTTTATGTGTAATTTGCTGTTTTTAATTTTCTTTCGCTTTTATTTAATGTTTTATGCAATTACTTTATGTTTTCGTATTTAGATTTTATTCTCCTAATTCCTATTTTTATTTCGTTTAATTATTTTTGCTTTTTTGTCTGTTGGCTATGGTTGGTATTTTGTTTCTTTATACTTGTTTCTTTTTCTCGTGATTTTTATTTTTAATTGTTTCGTCCTTATTTTATTATCTGTTTAAATTTTCTTTGGTGATTCCTTCAAATCTCCTTATCGCCAGGTTTATTTTTTACTTAATTTATTTAATAATGAATTTTTCTTTTATTAATTTTTATTTTTTGGCTCCTCATACACCCAATCCAGCCCAACATATGCAACAAAAAAGACACTTTCTAAATTCATTAAGCCAAAATGTAAAAATTAACGCCATAATTTATCAGGCAATCATTTACAAAAATTTGTGACTGACAATAACAATAATTACGATATGTAAAATGCTATTTGCAGGATTTTTGGACAAAATATTTGACCACCAAGCCAACTGAATATAAATGTTACGAATGTTGAGGAGAAATTTGCTCCTATTTCTTATTTATCATTTCGATAATTTTAATCCTAAAAGATTTACAATAATTGTTTTTGGCTAATTATAGATTTCGTTTTGAGCATATAGGTGAAAAATGGTAGTAAAACTAGAGAACAAATTTTTTGGATAGTTTATAAGAGCTAAAAAGTTGAAAAAATGAATATTTGGTCGGTATTTATACCAATTTGCGATACCAGCTCACGCATTCTTTGTAACTCTGTGAAATCAAGGTGTACATAATTCTGAAAATTTTAGATTTATGTAGTTTATTTTAAATTAAATTATAATTACTTTTTTTGTAGAATGATTTTATTTCCAGTACACACACTCGTGGTTTATCGCTCTGCGAATTAGTCGCTGTCTTACATTTTACTGATTGTTTTAAACAATCAAATTATTTCATAATTTTCTTTTCTTTTTTATTTCGCTATATCTTTAGCGATTTTCACGGAAACTTTTTCATAATCCTTATTTAATTATTCATATTTTCTATCTTAATTTCTGCATTTTTTAATAGCTCCTTCGTATGTAAATCCGAGCCATAACATTCCTATATAATTTGATTATGACTCTTCGTATATAAAAACGACTAATAATCATTGTAGTGCCCCTACTTCCACATTAATAAAAGTATCAACTTAACAATTAAACTTAGAATATATTATTAAATTAATTAAATTAAAATAATTGTTTAAATATTCTTTTAAATAACACAACCGAGCCAGATCTCTTCCATCCATGAAACTCGACGCAGTCAAAGCAGAATTTGACAGCCTAGAGAATGCAGGTACTATACGCCGTTTTCCATCACCACGGGCGTGACCAATACACGTAGTCACAACACACTCAGGCCGTATAACGACTACGTCACGACTACTACTGGTCACGACGCATACCCAATGCCACTCATCAAAGATTTAATTACACGCTTTTCACAATCCACCATATTTTCAACTATAGACCTCTCGAAAGCCTATAATCAGTTTCCCATCCATATCGATGATGTTTCCAAAACTGCCGTTACCACTCCATCTGAAAATTTCGAGTACATATTCATGCCTTTCGGCCTAAGAAACATAACACAATCCTTACAACGATTCATGGACACAAATTTCCGGGAAGTTCCTCACGCTTTTGCATACCTTGAAGATATAATCGTAGCATCATCCGACCGCGATCCCACACCAAAGATCTGCTTGCGGTTCTTGACATATTGAATCGTAATAATTTACAATTCAACCTAAATAAATGCAATTTCTTTCAAAAACGCGCCAGATTCCTTGGTTACATACTCTCATCAATGGGTTGCGAACCTTTTCCTGAACGCTTTGATGTAATCCGCATCTTTCCACTACCCACCACTGTCACACAACTAAGTAGTTTTTTGGGCATCGACAATTTCTGTCACAGATTCAAATAAAACGCATCACACATAACGACACCTCTTTCCGCACTGAACAAAGGAAAGAAAAACTCCACGATCAACTGGTCCGACACAACACGTGACGCATTCAACAGTCAAAAATGCATATAAAAATATGCCAGACATTCGAGAAGCTGAAACCTTTATTTTCCTTGATCATCATGAGCTTGATCATCAACACCTTATATTCAACCAAAGAAAATTTCCTTAGAATGCTAATTCACAATTCTAGTGATTCTCATGATAAAGTTCGTTACGAGAGCCGGACTGACCTATCCGTCTTCAATTGCCAGAAGGAGTTAATGATCAAAGTTATTCCAGATAAAGATTCCAATACTTTCACATTGTACGATACTGGAGTCGACATGCTCAAACTCGAGTTCATCAACAATCTCAGTACAACATTATTTTCAAGTACACATTCTTTCGTGGAAACATTGGCTGCTAGATCAAATATTTCTAATATCGTTTTCAATGTAGTTTTCAATAAAAAAGTTTCGTGTCTCAGCAATCATTCTTAATTTTTGATATTATTAATTCGTTCTTTTATTTATTATTCTCTTCGTATTGCCAGATGCGTTGTTTCTTCCATAATTATGTTGGTGATTGTAAATTTTTGCGTTTAGCATTTTTGTTATAAGTGCTTATTTATCTTCAAGGCGTTGTGTATTTTACTTTCTTTTATATGTTATATAATCATAAATTTTGTTTTCACTATGCTATGTATTTCCGATACATTTAAACGAGCTCTCAATTTTTCTGTCTGAAGATGACAGTGAACCGGTCACAATATATAGCAGAGGTGTCTAATTACTCTGTATACAAGACCTACTTTTTTGTTAAGAATGTGTCGAGATCGAATTATTGTCATAATTGGTGTGTGTTTGTACACTGTGTATTCCAGCGAGGTATGGGTAGATACGTAAAATATATGTTCAAACCTATTTTTATTTTCAAATCAATTATTAGTTTTCGAGATTTAGGCTCCCGAAGAAAATAAATTCCCAGACTAAACTTTTGATAGCACATTCCGTACATGCAGTACCTAAAAAATCGATTTTACAACACTTTTTCGAAATAGATTTTTACTAACATAAAATACAATTTAGTTTTTTTTATCAACTACAATGTATAGTTGTTGTAATATTTGTTCGTAAATATAAAATGATTGTTATAAAAATGCACAGTATGGCTGATAATTTGATTACAATATTTCATTTTGTTGTTCTTTTGGGTCAAGAAAATTTTTCACGAGAGAATATTACTTTTGCTAATTGATCAATAGCTCGTAAGTACATCTCGTACTGAAATATAGGTACATGGCTTATCTACCTACGTACAAAAACATCAACAATAATTATTTAAAGGACCAAATACTTACGCCCAGGGGAATTAAAAGAACGTCGATAATTATTAACAATATTTATTAATTCATAGTAGCCACAGTTAAATATAGATTTAGAATTTACTTTGATCCATTAACATTAATGGGAAGACTGAGTTTCCATGTCTCTAACCAAGGAATCAGGTGTATATCCCGACAAAGATATTAATAATAATCTTCTGTATGTTCGTTAGCTTCAAGTATGAAAATGCCGATTCGCAAAGGTATGTAGATCCGAAACAAGAATAGATATATTCGCTACATTTGGTGACATTGGGATATTTTTCTCGGCTGACATATTTCCAAAAATCTTCAGATTTTCTGGCTTGTTACAGTAGTAAACAGAACTTTTCAGACATTACGAGAGATCGACGATCGACCAAAATTGGCCCAACAATCGACCGGTCGATCGCGTTCGACTTGTTGGCCACCCCTGATATATAGTATAAGTGAAGTTCGAGTGTGATTTTTTAGCATTTTAATTTAATACTGTTTTATTTTACTTTGTTAATTTTCTTTTATTTATTAATATTTTTGTCTGAAAAATTCATAAACAATTAGGTAGCATTTAATAAAGTTTTACTCAAAATTTATGTTAAATATTTAGTAATAATTAAAATATAAAATTAGCACAATCACATTTAAATATAACACAATTAAATGAAAAGTTAACATTATTAAATGTCAAGGTCACACTAATAGATGAACAACTCTGTGTGGTTATGAATTTGAGTCAATACTTAAATAATCTTATAATTCAGGTTGCTATTTTATAAAAGAAACTTTATTTTAAAAAGAATTTACTTATACAAAAATGAAATTCAAATTCATTTTATTATTAATTTTTAGTTTTATAAAATTAGGAAGGAACACAATAGGATTCTAGAATATGAATGTGAAAAAGCCAGAATTGAAACGGTACTAATTTATATATTTTTATAAATATTAATTTCATGCGTGCATATCATATTGGTCATAAATTTTTTTTTCAAAATAGCATCAATCCTTCATTAAACTGAAGTTAATCTGTTCGAAATTTGAATTTTTATTGTGACTATTGAATTTTTCAGTGAAAGTTGAGAAGCTAATTGTGGGTTGCAGGTAATCCACATTTTACTCTTTCGTGTTGTTTACTTTTTTGTGAAGTAACCCAAGATAAAAGATACTTCTACCACTCGACACCCGTTTAGCGAACAGCTTCGGTTATGTGTCGAATGGGGAAATAATCGTGAAAAGTAAGCGCATCTCAATGCACTAAAATTGGCGAATAATGTATTCATATTAAATCCGCGTATACCGGACAAAATATGATTAAAAAAGCACAATTGAGGCTGGACATTGCTTTCAGTAAGTGCATCGAAATCGCAACGACTCTTCCGGATGCTCTGAATATAATGATATTAACAAAAAATATGCTTGTAGTAATCAATTTGTCAAATTTCACAATATTTTGGGTTTTATAATTATTTTTGGTAGGATTTGACTCTGTACTGACTCCCTTAGGTTAAAAGCAATTCAGAACCTAACAAATGTTTCTTTAAAATTACAAAATCGTACAATCAAATGTAACATCGCTGACAAAATTTGAGTGAGTTTAGCAAAAGTAAACTATTCAGGAGATATTTGTAACAATCGATAGAAAGAACTCTTTTTTCTAACAGTCTTTAAAATTTTATTTAACAACATACTTTTCCTTTCGTAAAACATCGATTTTTTGATTTTTACTTGCTTTGCTATTAACTTTGCACTTAAATTTATTTGTGCATTTTTATACAACCCAAACAATTCTCTCATTTCCAATGGTATTCACTTTTCTACCAAACACATTAATTATTCAATAATTTACCTTGTTGGGAATTTCTTTAAGACTACAACAGTCTGATATTTGTTATTTTGTCGGCAATTAAATTTTCTCAAAAATACTGTCGCAAGATTTTTACTGGACCCAAAGTTGACAATACTAGGAATTGTAAGGAAAAACAAAAAGTTACACTGTCACACCGTTGTAAACTTTTGTAAATATTTTATAAAAATCTAAATTCAAAATTAAAATTTATTCATAACATTAAATAAAAATAAGTCAATTTAGCGCATTTGTTATTTTTAGGATAAATATGTCATTTTTTTCCATCCTCATATTTTTACTTGACGTTCTAGACTAAAAGTCATTATTTTGAAGTGATTGTTCTGTGTTAATATTCTTTGTTTACATTTCTTAAAATTAATCGATTTTGTTTTACAGCATGAAAAATTCAAGATATGGTTTAAATCTACTTTTAATTGAAATTTTCTCCAAATCAGTTTTATAAAAAAACTTGTTAGCGTTGAAAAAAATCACAAATTAACTTTATTCGATTTATAAAAGTAATTTTAATTTTATAGTTTTTGGAAATTTTAAAATAGAAAAAAAATTAAATTTCATATTTTTAAATAATTATAAATACTTCTGTTGTAAAAACTGGGTTTAATGTGTAATCAATGTGTTAAAGAATAAAATTTAATTTGATAATTTTAAGTTGGTTTTTCAATAATAATAGATTTTTGTAATACTTTTGTTTCAGTTTAAAAATAAAAAAGTAGAAAAATTTCTTTATAGTTGTAAAACTCTTTAATTTTCATCTTTACCATTGATGTTTTTTATATTAGACAACTGTCGATCAATAAAATTCTCAATGATAATCATAAATTTTCGACAGATCCTTTATCAACTTTTTATCTAGAATTTTATTGATTTAGTGCATAGGTGGGTTCCAGGAGCGACAAGTTGATAAAAACATTGATGGAGATCGACTGATATTGAAATTAAAATATTTCTGATAACTATTATTTTCGTGGTGAATATTCAACTGTGCGTATTTTAATAAGCGGTATTATATAAATACAAAAAAAATTAAATAAATAATTCAAAAAAATCACATTTAAGTCAAAGAAAATTTTCTATAATATTTAAAATCTTAAAAGTTAATTTTTTTCCCACTTGAAGCTTGCATACTTGCATAAACTATTCATATTGAGTTTCATATGGTGTTAACACTATTCAGTCAAATTATCATTTATCAACCGTAAACGATATTTCGTTTTTATTGCATTGTATATATGATTATTCTCGAGAATTCTTTTTCTAGATTTCTTGAGACATTTCGACCTATATATTTTCCTCGATTCTCGAGAATTTCGAGAATAAAACAAAAACCTTGTTTGTGTATTCACAACACTATTTTCTCATTTAACGTATTAATAATTGATATTAATAATTGTGAATTTTGAACATTTGGTTTAGTTCGACATGTTTTTTGTTCGAATAAATTAATAATTAATTAATTACATAAGTAAAAAATCTTTTAATTCATTAAACGTTTTTTCATAGTTGTTTAAACTATATTTAACGTTTAACGTTTAACGTTACTATCGTATTAGTAAGTGTAGTTTTCTTTAGGGTTTTTCCAAGGTCGATTTCAATTATTTGTATATATATGTATATTAGACTCCTAAAATGAACAACAACTATAGCGATTGTTGGAAGTATTTTACAAAGGAAAACAACTATCATGCAAAAACTCTTCTACAACAGGTTTGCATCGAAATTGAATTACAAGAACTTTTTTCCCCAAATTTCACCACTGATATTTTTTTCCATTGAATTTATTAAAAAGAACTTGAAGACTATAAATCAGTAATATATCAATGTTTTTGATATATTTACTGATTTATAGTCTTCAAGCTCTTTTTAACAAGTTTAGAATAACAATTGGAAGCGAGTTTGAAAAAACCCGAACAAGTCGAAAATAGTATACTATCGTTGGCCAGAGAATTTTATCTGTTTCAAGCAACGGGCGAATTGACAACTAATATGTAAAATTTGAAACCGGCGTTGAAAACAATGAAGCCTACGTCAACCCAAAACGAAAAGAAATTTTTCAATATCAGGCCATATTGTTTCTAAAAGAACGCAACTTAAGGATTCTTCAATAAACATTTTCTGAAATAATAATAATGTAATATAAATAATAATGTAATAAATAAATGAAAAAATGACGAAAATAAATTAAAAACCCTATAAATTATAATTATGTATAATTTTTATAGTAATTAATTAATAATGAATTTATAATTTATAATTTTTTTTGTAAAGTTAGTTTTCTCGACAACAGTAAAAAAAATTCTCGATTTTTCGAGAACGAAATAAAGTCGAGAATTGGATATCTCTAATTGTATATATGTGTATCAACTGTAAGATTTCGATATTTACTAGATTTATACTAAATATTTACTAGAAAATTTCGAAAATTTGTGTTAATTATGAAAATAAATAATTTTGAATTTTAGTCGAAATGAAAATAAATGAAATTTTAAAACTAACTTTTTTAAAAAACAATATAAATATTCGGGATTTATATCTTATTGGTGGACGTTAAATTTTAACTTTTTTCTATATATTTTAAAAATAAATTTATTAAGTAATTATGAGCCTGTCTGTGATTAATGTCTTTTTTATGTTCTATTTTCTATGTTTACAAAATTGATGTGTTTCTCATATTTTAACATCTTGTCAACTTTCCATCAATTATGTCTTTGAATATTCCTTGATATAAAGTACCAAATTATCAACTAGTGATGCATTATTTATCATTATTACTATACTAAAAAAAGTTTTCGAAATTACCGACTTATTCTGTAAATGTTTTACCAAACCTTAAATGAAATTTAAATGATGAGTCCTATTTATAGTATTTCTTGCCAATTTCTTTTTTTCTTTTTATTTATTTTTTGAAATTATATAATCAAATTAAATGATTTATTTAAAAAATTTCATTAAAAATTAAATATTATTTAGGAAGTGTTTATAAATTATTTGAACGATTTAGAAGAGCAAAGAAAAATGAATTTGGTAACTCTCAATGATTATAATGAAAGCATGATTGAATATTATGAAAAAATAAGACTTGAAATGTTAAATAAATTTGAAAATAAAAAATGCGGTAGACCATTTTATTATAATTAATTTAATTCTTTTCAAATTATTTTTTATATAGATATGCAAAATATTATTGAAAAGAAAGATAAAACAATCCATGATCTCATGGATGAAATTCGAACATATGATGAATATTTGGTGAATGTTTATTTTCATTATTTATTTGTTTAAATTATTACAAAAAATAAATTAATTAAAAATTTTTTCATAAAAAATAAATATGAAAAATGAAAATGAATATATTTTTAATTACAATTAATTTCTATTATATTATTTTTTAATATATAATTACATATTAATTTATAATTATACTTAATATTGTTGAAACTGTCAATGTCGCACTGTCAAAAGTATGAATAGGCCAATATTTTTTAAAGGATTAACAGAATTAAATAACCATTTGTTCTTGAATTTTATAATTTTTTTAACAAGAAGTAGTTTTGGTATTAATAATGCAAAATTAATCCTGGAAAACTTGCCATTCCATAAAAGTGCGAAAATAAAAAATCCTTTGAAATTAATATGATGATATTCAGATTTAACAACTTATTATTTAAGTTATACAATTCTTATTGTGCTCACATATATTGTTAAATCCTTTTTGTTGACATGGCTCAAGAACTCGATTACAAACGAGGTGGGAAGTCTAACTATTGTCGTGACATTGTATCCATTACATGTAAATCGATATTAATCTACAAAGCATTAGACCAGTTGACAGTAATCACTGCATCACGAATTTGTATTTACATTAACAAATTAAATATTATTCTACTCGACTTTTTAAACCTTGCACAATATCCTGATATCGCTTTGATATTGTCAATTTTATCAGTGTCAGCATACCATGTTTCGTAGTGTATTTCAAATAATTCAAAAGAAATTCCCTACTGACATGCTAACTGTCATACGAACAGATAAAGGTTTATATGAGTACTCGATTAGATTGCTCTAATCATAGGCACCTCGTAAAGGTGTTATAAAAAAGAAAGATAACCTATGAAAACCTTGTTACGACTTTTACTTCCTCTAAATCAGCGTCAGAGACGACAGATTTGGTTTACTCTCAAATTGAATACGTGCTTCAGCCAAAACTGAAGGTTCTTCTGGTATCATAGCAATTTCACATTTAAAAGGATCTACAATCCAACTGACAGTGCGTGTATCAAGATCTGGAAAATAATCTGAAAACCGCTTTTTGAGTTTGATAAGATGTCACAATTGTATCCTTGATGTCAGCAAAAGTAATATTTTCGCAATCTTCCAAAAACAAAGCTAACCTTGAAAAAGAAGCTATCTTGTTCTGTTCTACTTTCTGTCTCCAATATTGCAGCTTTAATCCAAACCCTGACACTATTTCTCTCGCTGAAATGATATTAATATTCTTTCCTTGCAATTCTTTGTTTAATATATTTATACTCTCAAAAATGTCCGCTAAATATGCGAGATATAAAACCCAGGAAGAGTTTTTAAACTTATCTGCGAGACTACTTTTTTGATCAACCATAAAAATTTCGACTTCAGTTTTGAGAGTCTATACTCGATTTAGTACATTTCCGCGAGAGAGCCACCTTACTTCTGTATAATAAAGTAGGTCCGCATATTCAGCTTCACCGTCCTGACATAATTCACGAAATAGCCGAGTGTTTAGTGCATGTCCCTTGATAAAATTTACAATCTTTATGACATCATGCATCACGGCTTCCAGTGTAAGTTCTAAATATTTGACCCATAAGAGCCTGGCGATGGATTATACAGTGAGTAACTTCAATATTTGGGTTATTTTTTTACGAAAGCCGCAAAACCATTAATATGACCCAGCATAGCTGGAGCTCCATCCAAAGATACAGAAATACAGTTTTCTCATTTTAAACTTTGCGCATTGAAGTATTCATTTACTTTATTGTAGACATCAATTCCACGAGATCTCAACTCGAGAGGAGAACAAAACAGCAATTCCTCTTCAAAATTATCTGCACCTTTGTAGCGAATATATACCATTAGCTGTGAATTGCTACTAAAATAAGTTGTCTCATCAAGCTGAATAGCAAAATATTTAGCCTGTTTTAATGCGAAAATAACCTGTTCCTTCACATTTTCTGCTAATATAGAAATTCGTTCTTTCACAATTCTCGCAGACAAGGGCACTGAATTCAGTTTCTTCGCTTCTTTTTGACCACACATATTCTCTGCCATTTTTACAGCAGCTGGTTTAACCAAATCTTCACCAATAGTGTATGGTTTCTTATTTCGAGCAATCAATCAGGCTACTTCAAAGCTAGCCCTTGATGCTGAACGCTGATCAAATGTACCAAATGTACTCGCTCTCTAACTCATCAATGTATTTGTATCTTGACGGCATGGCACGGACTGAGCAGGTAGCTGGGGCTGTGCTTTACTGCGCAAAGATATAACTCGAGAACACTCTAGTGGTGGGGAGTGAGATGGCGTTGCCTGCATATGTCGCTAAATTGTTTAATTTGAAAAAAATACTAACAGGTTTATAAAATAGAAAATTAAAAATATATACTTTTTACTCACAAAAGTTTCATTTTTACCCCTTTTGGGGTTAATTTACCCCGGTTCACGGACCACTACTCTAAATGATCAAGTTTGATTGTCTTCTTCCAATTATAGAAATTACTAGAATAAACAAATTCAGAATTTATTTATATAGTTGAATTNCACAGATAGCCTTAATAAATTCATGTTCAATAATGTTCAATAACGTCATCAATAATGTATTCTCTCATTTTTTATATTGTTATTTTAATTGTATTTTATAATTTAATTTTTGGGGGTAAGATAACACGAAAGTACCGTTTTCTTCTATTAGTGTGACATTAACGTTTATTTTAAAGTTTATTTTAATTTTATAATGTTATTTTTATTTTCTAAATATTAATAATTTGATTTGAAAACATTAATTGACATAATCTAGATTTAATTAAACGTTATATTATAGTGTTATACTGAAATATAAAACTATTTACAAAGGTTTATTTTGTAAATTTTAGGAAAATTAGACAATAACCAAATTCAACATATATATTTCGAATTTAAATCAGAATACAAGTAACAAGAATAACGGTTAAGTTAATGCAAGAATAATTCAAAAAGTATCATCATCATTATTAAGCTAACTACTGAGAGTAGTTTTTACACAAGAAAGTTTTGACTATTATTGAGATGGGACCATAATGAATATTTGTTATGTGAGTGATATAAAAATATTCAATTATTCAATTATTCAAGAAATATAGAAATATTATTTATAATATATTAAGACAAGAAACAGAAAGGTGTCTAAAACTTGATCTAATACTAGAACAACTCTTTATTAAATAAAAGGCTGATATAGACATTCCGAGATGAATAAATTGTCACATTTTCTCATAATATGCATTAAAGGTTCCGTATGATTTTCCAATAAACTTATAATAGAACTTTGAATTTCTGATACTATTAATGGTCTCGGTGTAATAGACTTATATCCGACTTTGAAAACACCAAAAACTCTTTAATCGGGTTTAGTAGTGGCGAGTATGGAGGTCTGAAATTTATGAGATTTGCTCTTAAAAGCATCAGATCGATGATGAAACCTACAATTATCTGTTATTAATATTGATTGTCTATTCACTTGAAAATATGGAACAAATCTGTTTACGATAGATAGTTTAAATTTGTCCCCACCATAGACAGCGTTTGCTATTTCGTATGCTATAACACAACCGATCCAAATGGTACACAAATGGCACCTTAATTCGCTTTTACTGTGGAAAAGACTTTAATGTTTTTTTTTAGAGAATAAATGTTTAAAAGTTATATTAAAATTAAAATAAAACACTATTAAATCAGAAATTAACACTATTAAGTGTCAAGTTTACATTTATAAATGATAACTTTTATATTTGTTACTCATTACTGAACGAAAACCAAGAATTTAATTTATAAGTATAATTTAATAGCTTTTAACACATTACAGTCCTCGGACAAATAATATAAACCAGTGAAACATGTACAGAAATATTGTAAATATGAAGTAGTAACAACTACCAAGTATATTCATATATATATTATTTCTAAAATTAATTGTAAAGCACAAATATGTGCACACGGACTTTACTTTCCGTTTTATGAAACGCACAAATATGTGCACACGGACTGTAATGTGTTAAAGACTCAATAAAATACGATAATAATTGAATTTCTGTTAAAATATTATTTAATTTAGGAAGCACTGGAAGGTCTGTCAAACGCATGTAAGACCACAGAATCAGAAAATCGTGAATTAAGGCAAGAAAATGTTATGGACAATCAGACAAAACAAATTCTTAATGAAAGAAAAATTGAACTGCTTAGTGAAAACAGAAATCTCAAAGAAGAATATCAATATGCACTGGTAAAAATTTATTGATAATTTGAAAACTATTCTAATCATTTATATTTACTGAATAAATTGATTTTTATATTAAAAATTATTAATTTAATTAAAATTCACAAAATTAGTGAAATATTAAATCTTATTTTTTCGATCACATTTGATCTTTCTCCTTTTTTTCTTACAGTAATAGATTAATATTATCAATAAAACGTAAAACAAAATTTATTTTTATATTGATTTATTGTCATTGGAAAAACAAAAAATGAATATAAAAGATTAAATAAATATTATGCAGTCAAATTGTGAAAATCGTTAAAATGTTTATTCAAGTACATAAACTTCTTATAAAATTATATATTTTTTATTATAAATAAAACTAAAAGCAATTCATAAAATATAATTCAAGTTAAAAAAAATAAAATTAAGATAAAAATAAAATTTTGAATTTTAAAAAAATGCAATTTTTGATTCAATAAGTGCTGGATCAAACTGGGTAAAAACAATATTCAAAAATCCAATTTTTATACAATTTAATATATGTAGGTTTTACTTTTTTTTTGATAAAGGCTGGGTGTACCTTATATATTGTTTTGATCTAAAGTCTTACAAATATTAATATGGGAATTATCTAATTTTTGTTTTGTTAATTTTTTTGGTTAGCTAAAATTATTTCTGTGTCTTTTTGAAATTTGTCATAATCATGATTTCGAAAGTGGAGTATTGCAGCGTAATCGTTCATCGTTTTTGACCCGTTGCAAGCGACCTATCAGAAGGATGCTCCATCGATTACTACTGTTCAATATTGAAGGAGAAAGTTCAAAGTACGACCAATCTCAGTTTTTGATGAAGAAAGAATAGGCCGGCTAACATAAACTTGACCATATACTGATGAAAATTTATATTAATATAAGAAGGCCGTCAAATTACTACCATCATACTGTCAACGCATCTGAATGTCAGTGTTGGCTCGTGCAAGATTGAAGTCTTTTGTTCTTAGAAAACTCTGTTCCAGATTTATTCCTTCATTCGATCTGAAAATGAATGTGCAAAATGCTGTAAATACTTGTATTTTTGATGTTTCAAATAGTTTTGGTTTTAAATTGTGGAAATGTGGATTGTTGTTATATTCAAATGTATTAAATTTTAAGTTAAATAATTTAAATTTAAAATTTTAAAAAGTTTATTGATCGTTAAAATTAAAAATTATATTAAAATAAATTTCTAATAAAATGTTTAAATATATTTAGTATAAATTGAAAAACAAATGAATATTTAAATTAAATTACTAAATATTTTTTTTTAAGAAAATTAATAAAAATGTTTATTAAATCTATTTTTTTGATGTTGAAATTTTTTTTTGACTTCTAGAATTTTTATGACATTTGATTTCAATTTTTATGTTTTATAATCCCCTTGTTATGTTTTATATTCGGTAGATATGCACAATACGCACAAATAGTGTCAAATTAGTTCAATGCGATTAGAGATAAATTTAGAACAATAATATGAATTGGAAATTTAAATTATTTTTACTTTTGTTAAATATATAAATTTTCGAGAATGAACTAAAATTCACTTGTAATTAGATAATTTGATACTAATTGTACGTTTGTGTAGTGCTATCTTAGATTCCCCTGCTAATGTTGGCATGGGAATTTTGAGATAAATTTTTTTAATTTACTTTAATTATTTAAAAAAAAAAGTTTGAATTTATCTAGAAATAATTTATATACCCTAAGTTCTTGTCTATAAGCCGCGGCTTATCTAAAAAAAAAATCAATCCGACATTCATAAAAATAGTATCGGCTTATACATAAGTACGGCTTATACACAAAATATATTAAATGAAAAGGTTATGCATTTTTAAAAAAATATTGCCCACTAATAATTTTCCTTTTAATTTAAATTCTCGATTAATCAAAGCCATCAAATTCTTCTCCTGAAATTCAGTATTGAAAAACTCAAGAATATCATATAAGATGCTGGAATTTCTGATTCAATTTCGCTCTCGAATTCTCTTCAAATTCTTCTTCGCTACAAAGTGACCCTTATTGCCTCTTCATTTGAATATTCACAGATATTCGCAGCCTTAAATCCATTTTTAATGCAATCCACCACCGTTTTTCTCCCAGCATTCGTCGATCCACCGACATACTTCTGAATATGAGGCCTTTTTTAATTTGTCCCGACTTAGTAAACGAATGATATCCATTGACCATCCAGTTCTCCCATTTATCACGTATTTTTGATTTAAAGGAGTTATTAACACTTAGATCCAGGGTTGTAATTTTGATGTCAGGCCCCCGGGGATTACGACCAACTGGGAATATTTTCCCACATTATCTTTGACATCTTGCGTGATATGTGGCCGAGCTGAATCATATATTAAAACAGATTTATTGCAAAAAAAGAATTTTGCTTTTTACGCCAAATATTCTCTAACCATAGTTAACAATACTTCCATCGACCCACCCTTTCGTTTGCAGTAACAATTACTCTTTAGGAAAGACATCTTTAGGTATTGTTTTTTTGCGCTTGAAATCACTAAAGGTTTGCATTTTCCCCCGTTAGCTAGAACACACAAGACAACAGTGAAATTACACTTTTCACTGCCAGTTGTAGTAATTCTAACATCTGTGGATCCCTTTGGTGTCAACCGTATATCCACTGGCATATCGAAACTGATGGAAATTTCGTCCATATTACCGATCTGTTCGTGATTGACTCCATTGTTCGCATTTTTGTACAAACTCGCCAAAAACAGCCATTTTTTCTACCCAATCGACTGGCAACTTTTGTCCTATAGATGTAGTAGCTCTTACAGTTAAATTATGTCGTTTCATGAACAGAAAACACCAACACTTGCTGCCATTAAAGTTGTTGATTTTTAAGGTGTTTCCCAATTCCTTCGCTTTCAAAAAACGATTCCAGTGTCGTTACTCGTCTATTCTCATTGCGATCAGAGAGAATCACGCTTTCAAATGCAGCTCTAATTCCGGCCAGAACTCTTTTCGAGAACGACGCAACGCTTCTTCGGAGGCATCGCTTTAATAACAGGCTTTTGTTTTTTTCCCCTCCGGATATTTGATCATCTGTTCCAAACTCCTTAGCTGCTGCCGCATTGCCATACTCTTATGAATATTTGCCCGCTTCTAGTTTACGGTGATTGGGATAATATTTTCGAGTCTTCTTTGCATTTCCAAAAATATTTTGCATTTTACAGGGATTAAAGAAATTTTTATGATAAGATGGGATATATTTATTGCTGCACACAACGTGTCAAATGGCAATTAAAAACAAAAAGATTTTAAACCCGAAAATCGTATATGCCGATAAAATCGTAAAGTATCCAATAAATTACTAAAAATCTAATAAATTATTAAAATACCAAATAAATCCTTAAACTATCCAAAGATTTATTAAAACATCTAAAGATTTATTAAAAAATATAAAAAAAATGCCTTTCAAATAAAAAAAACTTAGAAATATATTTTAAAACAAATAAATCTTAATATAAAAATAAAAAATCTTTGCATTTTAAAATACTAATATTTTGACTTGTGGATCAATAAAAAAACTTACGCATGAAAACAACCAAAACTACGAAAATTTAACATTAAATATTAAAAAATAAAAATAAAATAAAAAAAGAAAGGCAACTTTTATTCTTTCAATTGCTGAAGCGTTTTCCTTATTTTTCAGGCCTTCCTCTTTTTTCTTCAAGCTTCATAATGTTTAATTTCAATTAAATTCAAAAATTTCATTTCTTTTAAATATGCAAAACTATGCACGCATCTTATTTTTTTAATAAATCTTTGGATAGTTTAATAAATCTTTGGATGGTTAATAAATCTTTGGATGGGTTAATAATTTATTAGATATTTTAATAATTTATGGATATTTTATTAAAATATTGGATACATAATGGGTGACTTTTTTTTATATATTTATGCAATGTCGCATTATAAACCAGTCTGCTACCATATGAGGGCCATTTCCTATTATGCGGTTTTGTAGACTATCTTGCTGTAAAAGATCAACGGGATGCCATTTACGCACGTTGAGGTCCAATAAATATATGGCGCGGAATTACTCTAAAAACTTTACGGCTCTATCCCATGATTCCCGGCTTATCTAAGATAAAAAAAAATTTTTTTAATATATGTGATTTAGAGAAACGGTTTATGCACGAGTCCGGCTTATAGACAAGACTAAGGGTAATAATAATCGAACAATTTAACTAAAGAGGGATGAAATAATTTTTGTGAAATCGGTGTTTCAAGAAAGATTTCATCAAACTCAAATCAAGAGAAAAAACGGAAATACGACGAATATCATATTTAATATGATTTATTGCTCAAGGATCTGACGATTCTCAAGTTCCCTTCTGTTTAATTTGTAAATCAACCTTTCAAATGAAATATTTTGTTCCAAATAAAGTTATAACACCGGAAACCCGACATAAAATTAATAGAAAGACGAATGAATATTTTAAAGTCTTGCTGTTGCTAAAAATATGCAAACAAGTCTCAAAACTTATTTCAAGTCACCTGAGATAACGAGGATTAATTGCGCCCTACAAAGTCGGATGCAGTCAATTATAGCTCCTCCTTACATATCTGTGTTGAAGCTCTGATTGGAATCTGAAGCTGAGGAGAAAATAATACGATTTCTCGCAGAGTTGAAGATATATTCTGAAGACTTCCAAGATCAACCGCGAAATTTTGATAAGGCCAACATAAAATTTCGAGTTTTATGGCTCTTCAAGCCGACGAATCCACTTATATAAGTGGAAAAGCGCAGTTCCTGGCTTTTGTTCGGGATTGGGAAAGATGGAACACTTTTCAATGAATTTCTGTTCTGCAAAAATTGGAAGAAACAACAAAATAACAAGATTAATTTGATCTATTGACAAGAATCTTTCTATTTTTAATTTGGACTGGAAAAATTATGTGAGTATTTACACTGATATGTCCTCCAATATTAGGGGAAGGAATAAAAGATTTGTTCCTTTGGCCACAACAGAAGAACTCGAAAATTTCATGCGTTTCCTGCATGACTCAGCGAGCTCTTGTTTAAAAATCATTGCCCGATAATCTCAAGTAACTCAGATGGTGAATTTCATCAAAACTTGTCCACTTCAAAAGCGACTTTTTGCTCATCTCTGCGATACAATGTAATTTGGCTTCAAATGTACTTTATTCCATACTGAAGTTCGTTGGTTATCAAAAAGGATAAGTTTTAAAGTGTCTGGTTCGTCCTAAGATTGAAGTTATATCATTTTTTGAAACCGAAGTGACCGAATTCACAAAATTTCTTTATGATCAGATTTGGTGGTTGAAAGTGCAGTTTTTGACAAATCTTTTACAAAAATTAAACCAACTGAATCTAAGTCTACAAGGACCAGCAGTAAATATCATCACAGTGAATTCAAAAATCAAGTCTTTTGATGATAAACTTGCTTTGGGGGCAAGAAAAATCTCCGAAAAAAACTTTTTTACCTGAAATCAACAAATCAAGCCTAAAGACAAAAATTTCCTCAGACATTAAATTCTTTTTTCAAAACTTACAATCTTCTTTGGAAAATTAATTTCCTTCGATTTCATTCAGTGATTCTAAGCGGGCTTTAAATCCTTTGGAATCTATCAAACAATGGATTTCACTACAGAAGAAGAAAAATGACAGCCTTTTAAAAACTACATTTGACGAGAAAACTTTGGATGAATTTTGGATTTCATTCAACGACTCTTATCCTGTCATTACTCTGAAAGCAATAAAAATTCTTTTGCCTTTTGCATCGTCATGGCTGTGTGAGTTTTGATTCTCAGCTTTGACTGAAATCAAATCGAAGAAAAACGAAAGATTAATTCGAATTGAGGACGAATTGCGAACATTTTTGTCGAATCTTGAACCTCGATTTGATTCTATTTGTGCAAAATAACGAGTCCAAATTTCTCACTAAATAAAAAACTTTTTTTAAAAAAATATATTTTGTTCGCGGTCTTAGTAATGGAATTTTGGTGTGTCGCGAAAGTTTTCAGGTTTGGCTAGTGTGTCACTAGGCGAAAAGGGTTAGGAAACACTGCTCTAGGCTTTGAATGAAAGCTTGATCCTTGATTGAGTCCTCTTGTAAAATACTTGTAAAACTAATGAGTAACATTTTTCTGCCGTATTGCATAAGAAACACTAATTTTTATTAATAAATCTGCATATAGTTATGCTATATTTGTTGAGGATACCTAAATAACAATTTACAAATAAATAAATAAAATTACCTGGGGGAAGATCGCCATGACAAACGGGACGATCTATAGAAACTCAGGAAAGAAAACGGAAGTGAAAAGAAATAAAAATGAGAAAGATAAAGGAAATAAAAGGAATCAAACAGGAAAATAAAAACCAAGGTCCAGTACTAATTAATTAGTACAAAAAGTAAAAGGAATTTGAAATCGGGGGAAAAAGGAAAACAACAATATCCTTATCTCGACAGCTTGTCAGTGATAACAGAATTGATGGTAAAGGCGGTCAAACAAAAAAGGGGAAAAGGAAAATAACTTGACAGCTACCAGAGATAAAAATGGGACAGTCGGGGAAAGTAGGAGAAGGAAAATGGAAAACACTTGATTATCTGGAGTGCCACAAGAGGGAACTATATAAGGGAAAACTGGTGAGTAGGTAGTTAGTAGCCCACTGCAACAATTACCCCCCCCCCCCCCGGGGGGGGGGGGGTTGTTGCAACTTTTTTTTTGTTGCAACTTTTTTTTGTTGCAACTTTTTATACGCAATTGTTGCAACTCACATTTTTGCTTTCAGGGATTTTTGGTCCAAATTTTTTTTTTATCAGACTATAGTGAGGGGGTCTCGATGGTCCTGGGATTTCAATACAAATAAAATTTTTTCAATAGAAAAAGGGCGGTCTTCAATAAAAAAGCATGGATTTTTCACACTATAGTGAGGGGGTCTCGATGGTCCTGGGATTTTCAATACAAATAAATTTTTTTCTATACAAAAATCCGACTACCACTAAAAAGCATGGAATTTTCAGACTATAGTGAGGGGGTCTCGATAGTCCTGGGATTTCAATACAAATAAAATTTTTTCAATACAAAAAGGCGGTCTTCAATAAAAAGCATGGATTTTTCAGGACTATAGTGAGGGGGTCTCGATGGTCCTGGGATTTTCAATACAAAATTATTTTTTCAATAGAAAAAGGTGGTCTTCAATAAAAAGCATGGATTTTTCAGACTATAGTGAGGGGGTCTCGGATGGTCCCTGGGATTTTCAATACAAATAAAATTTTTTCATAGAAAAAGGTGGTCTTCAATAAAAAAGCATGGATTTTTCACACTATAGTGAGGGGGTCTCCTTGGTCCTGGGGATTTTCAATACAAATAAAATTTTTTCAATACAAAAAAGGCGGTCTTCCAATAAAAAAGCATGGTAATTTAAGGTCTCAGGATATTTTCAATAGAAAAAGGCGGTCTTCAATAAAAAAGAGTGGTAATTTAAGGTCTCAGGATATTTTCAATACAAAAAGGTGGTCTACACTAAAAAAAGAGTGGCAATTTAAGGTCTCAGGATATTTGCAATACAAAAATCCGATTATCAATAAAAAGCATGGATTTTTCTAGGGCCAATTAATGCGGGTCTCCTTGGTCCTGAGAAAAAGTAGTCTACACTAAAAAAGCGTGGTAAATTTTTAAAATAAAGTAAATAATGGGTCTAAAAATTAAATTACAGTAAATTATGGTTCAAATTTTTGAATTACAGTAAATAATGGTCCAAATTTTTGAATTACAGTAAATAATGGTTCTAAAAAATTAAAATTACAGTAAATTATGGTTCTTAAAAATTAAATTACAGTAATTAATGGTCCAAATTTTTCAATTACAGTTAATTATGGTTCTAAAAAATTAAATTAAGTAAATTAAGGTTCAAATTTTTTCAATTAAAGTAAATTATGGTCCAAATTTTTGAATTACAGTAAATACTGGTCCAAATTTTTGAATTACAGTAAATTATGGTTCTAAAAAATTAAATTACAGTAAATAATGGTCCTAAAAAATTAAATTACAGTTAATTATGGTTCTAAAAAATTAAATTAAAGTAAATTAAGGTTCAAATTTTTCAATTAAAGTAAATAATGGTCCAAATTTTTGAATTACAGTAAATAATGGTCCAAATTTTTGAATTACAGTAAATAATGGTTCTAAAAATTGAATTACAGTAAATTATGGTTCTAAAAATTGAATTACAGTAAATTATGGTTCTAAAAAATTAAATTACAGTAAATAATGGTCCTAAAAAATTAAATTACAGTTAATTATGGTTCTAAAAATTAAATTAAAGTAAATTAAGGTTCAAATTTTTCAATTAAAGTAAATTATGGTCCAAATTTTAAAATTACAGTAAAATTATGGTTCTAAAAAATTGAATTACAGTAAATAATGGTCCAAATTTTTTAAATTAAAGTAAATTATGGGTTTAAAAATTAAATTAAAGTAAATTAAGGTTCAAATTTTTCAATTAAAGTAAAGATGGTTCTAAAAATTGAATTACAGTAAATTTAGGTTCTAAAATATTAAATTACAGTAAATTATGGGTCTAAAAATTAAATTACAGTAAATATGGTCCAAATTTTTCAATTACAGTTAATTATGGTCCCTAAAAAATTAAATTAAAGTAAATTATGGTCCAAAATTTTTCAATTACAGTTAATTATGGTCCTAAAAATTAAATTTAAGTAAATTATGGTTCTAAAAATTAAATTACAGTAAATAATGGTCCAAATTTTTCAATTAGTAATGAATGGTCTCAAATAACTAAATTAAGGTTCTAAAAAATTAAATTAAAGTTAATAAGGTCCAAATTTAAAATTAAGTAATCAATGGTCAAAAATTTTAAATTAAAGTTAAATAAGTAAATTAAAGT
The DNA here is from genome assembly GCA_959609185.1 of Schmidtea polychroa. Taxonomy (NCBI): domain Eukaryota; kingdom Metazoa; phylum Platyhelminthes; order Tricladida; family Dugesiidae; genus Schmidtea; species Schmidtea polychroa. The sequence continues at coordinate 59,168 of CAUHTR010007368.1, read as the reverse complement.
AATAATTTTTAAATAAGTAATGTAATAAGTAAATTAAAGTAAGATTTTAAAATTTACTTAACAAAAAGTTGAAATAATAGAAGGTGTTTTGAGAATTGAAATTTTTTAATGAAAATTTAATGAAATAATTTTTTAAGTAATTTTTAATGGAAATTTTTATGGAATGAATTTTTTTAAGTTCATTTTTAATGGAAATTTTTATGAATATTTTTCAATGTTAATTTTAGATGGAAATTTTTAAGATAATTTTAATGAAATTTTTTATGAAATATTTTACAAAGACAAATTTAATAATAATTCTACAACAACCAACAACTTAGTACCAACAACCAGTAACTTACGAATATGTATTAACAACCAGATACCTACAACTAGTTACTAACAACCAATTACCTGATACTAAGTACCTACAACCACCTAACAAGTACTAACAACCCAAAAACAAGCAACCAACCAGATACCAAGTACTAACAATAAAAACAAGCAACCAACCAGATACCTACAACTAGATACCTACAACCAACTAGCTACCACCTACCAAGTACATTCAACCAACAACAACCAGCTAACAACTAGCTACCACCTACCAAGTACATTCAACCAACAACAACCAGCTAACAACTAGCTACCCCTACCAAGTACATTCAACCAACAACAACCAGCTACTAAGCATTACCAACCACCTACAACCTACAACTAGTTACTAACAACTAGTTACCTGATACCTACAACTAGATACTAACAACCAAAAACAACCAACCAACCAGTTACCTGATACCAAATACTTACAACTAGTTACTAACAACCAGTTACCTGATAGCAACCAACTAGGTACCAGATACCTACTACTCACAGCCGTCAACAACCAGGTACTAAGCATCATCAACCAAGTAATAACAACTAGATACCTAGTACTTACAACCAGATGACCACATGAAATTATTGGTTAAATAAGTAAATTAATGTCTAATTTTAAAATTAAGTAATCAATGGTCTAAAATATTAAAGTTAAAGTCAATTTAAGATGAAGATTTTCTGGGATTTCCAATGTTAATTTTAGATGCAAATCTTCGTCAATTAATCAATGACCACATGAAATTATTGGTTAAATATGAAAATAAGGATTATATTTAGTTGTTAAGTAAATTATGGTGTAAAATTAAGAAATAAAGAATAATTAGGTAAATTAAGGATAAGTAAATTAAAGTTAAAAATTTTAAATAAGTAAATTAAGGTTCAAAATTTTAAATTAAAGAAAACAATGGTTCAAAATTTTATGAAAATTTAAATGGAAATTTTTTTTTAAGTTAATTTTTAAATGTAAAATTTTTTAAGTTAATTTTAATGAAATAATTTTT